>ML808125.1:555737-598035 GCA_009831015.1 Picea engelmannii | reverse complement strand
AGAGGGGGGGGAGAGAGAAAGACAAAGAGGATGGGTAGAGACAAAGTGTTAGAGGGATGAGAGGGAGAAAGAGAGGGGGGGTAGAGAGAGGGATAGTGAGAGTAAGAGAAGTAGAGAGGGATACATAGAAGGGGGGTAGAGAGAGAATTAGAGTAAGGGGGTATATAGAGGGAGACAAATAAGGGTAATATAGAGAAAAAGAGGGGTAGAGAAATTGCGACTGATATTTTAAACGAGGAGAGAGAGAGAGAAAGGATTGAATAGAGGTGGAAGAGAGAGAAGAGTGAGGGATAAAGGGGTAGAGAGAGAGAGATAGAAAGAGAGAGAGAGGGAGGTGTTATCTCCTCAAATAAATCGGTGGAAATTTTTCTTTTGAGGTGATAGGTTGTGGTCCAAATTTTATTCCTAATTTTTTGTAGGTAGGTTAGAGAGTTTGTTTTCTGTAAATAAGCTCAAAAGAAATTTTTGATTTGGTTTGGTCAAGAAAAAGTCAGAATCTCAGGTTTCGGTGGTTTAGGCGAGCATGAAACGCGCTCATTAACCACCAAAAGCCTTTGTTCCCAATAGTTAAGAAGGCAAAGCAAAAATGCAGTTAACCACCGAAAAAATTTCAACAGGAAAAATGGAAAGCCCATGCTTTCACACGAGCCAGCTGTCAGTTGGCGCAATGATGGAAACGTAACCGCTGAAATCTCATGAAGGTGAAAGGTATGCATGTTCTAATTGTATCTATTCGAAAATTTGAGATCCTGTTGTCCTTTCAAACGCATTTGTCTTTTCAAAATGAAGACACAACGATGATACAAAAATTCATGCATGTTGTCACGAAGCCTCCCTCCATTTCCAGTCACAAGTACACAATCTATCATGATCCCATTAAATCCCTCATTTAATCCTCATCCATTATCAATTTCAATTATGGAGTTATTGAGATAATCGTGAGTCCGTGATTTCATCAATCAAACGCGTTTCCAGAGATCCTAATCCCATTTCCCATGGTGATCATCAAGCACCATTAGAGTCCAGTAAATCGCTCTCAAGCCAATTAAGCCAGGTCAATTTATCAAGCAAGATCAAAACCCATCTTGTTTCAGTTTAAATGAATATACCACCGAAAATTGAAAATTTCAGCATGCTCTCAGTCAATTTGTTGCCTAAACTCGGTTAGTGTTTGAGTTTGGTGATCCGAACTCTGTGTCACCCTGTCCCATTTTCTCTTCCATGAGTCATACTCTCTGTCATCCTAAATTCTAGAGTCTTTGTCTCCCTAGCACCTAGTTTTCCATAATCGCAGGTACAGTTAGCATTGACTAATGCCGAAAGCAAGGCCATTTCTGAGGTCTGAAGTGGATGGAGTTTGGTACCTTGAGGTGCACCCTAAGGTGGCCGATTTCTTCAAGCAGACTGGAGTATTTTCATATTGTGAAAAATTAACCAATTTTCACCAACAAGTGGCCGAGTCTTTCACCATTTCTTATGATGGGAGGTCTTCTAAAATAGGAAAGGAGGAGTTTATCATTGATGAAGCTGCCATCGCTGAGTATACAGGTCTACCCATGTCAGGGGATTGTTGGTTTAAATCAACTGTTCCTTCAAATATTGAGTTTAGGTCATATCTGTTACCTATTCACAAAGATCTTATCTAGAAAAAGGACATTCCAATGTATTTCTTAGAACCAAAGTGGCAATCACTGTTGAAAGAAATCTTTGTCTACATTACATGCGAAGGGTGGTACAATAGAGTGATGTTCTATCACTTTAAGATTTTAAACCATTTTACAGGCAGAGATCCAATTAATCTACCTTTTTATTTCCACAAGACTCTCACCAAAATGTCTAAACAGGTCAAGGCCAAGCCCACTAAGGTGGAAAGCCGATTGTCTCATCAAGGACTCATTACTCTTATTGTCAAAGAGTCATTGAATAAAAGGCAGGTAGATTGGAACTATTTCCTCTTCTGGAATGAATTTCAGACTGATTGGCAACAACAGGAGAAGGGTAAAAAGGCTGCCACTAAATAGACTATTACTCCCAAAAGAAGTCATAGAAAAAGGAAGGGTATCTCACCACCAAGAGATCTGATAGAATCATCCTCTGTTAAGAAGAAAATAATCAAAAGAAAACTACAGTTTGAGGGTGAGCAATCCAAGGACCCTTCTACAGGAAGTAACCCTTTAAACCTACCCTATAGTGATTCAGAGCCAGAACAAGAGTTAGCAGAGACACAGGGTTTTGTATAGGCTGAACAAGGTGCAGACTATTGTTCCAATTTACCTTCACCAACTCCTCTAGAGGCACACAGTTCACCAGTGGAAAAAGCCTCTTCAAGTAAGCCTAAAGCAGCTAGGTCATGGAAAATCAATAAACTCCTGCAACAAGTCTATGAAATGAAAGTCTTGGAAAGAGTTATTAAAAAAGCTAATACAGACTTGACTGAAAGAAATGTAGATTTTTTCAAAATAAACCAAACCCTCAAAGAGAAGCATGACAAGATCAAAGACAGGAACAGGGTATTGATCAGGGAGAACATGAAGCTGTATAGATAGCTTAGAATTTTGAGGTTGAAGTTAAAAGAGTTTCAATCACTAGCACAGGATCAAACTGGTTTGGAAACTCTAGCTAACTTAGCTACAACCATGGTAGACACACCAGAGCCTTCCACACAGCCATTTGAAGTTCACATATCTGCACGAACGAGGGCTGCCTCATCCAGAAAACCTTGAACATCAAAAAAGGATTCAAGGTAATCATTTTTGCAAATTTTGAAGTTTTCTCAAAGATGAAGTTTCGGTGGTTTAGGCGAACAAGACGACTACTCATTAACCACCGAAAACAGAGCTTTCGGTAGATAATCCACTCAGGAGCTTTCTAGTTTAACCACCGAAAGCCTGTCACTTCCAGAATGATCGAGTTTTTGCACAGATCGAAGTTTTTTGAGTTGGAATGGTTTGAAACCTCTTCGAAGGGACATTTGATGAATTTTCAAGACAGATCCAATAGCTATTTTTGATAGATTATGGAAATAAGAGGTGTTTCAAACGTTTTTGGTATCTTTGACAAAGGCAGAAAATCAGGATGCTTACTCACATCAACAGATTCAAATTTGTATCTCTTGAAGAGTCATCATTCAGCCTTGGGAGGCTATCCTGCACTGCACCATTACTCAACAAGAGATGAAGACCATGAAATATGGGATTGACCTCATTTTAGGGGATCATTCCACATCTTTTGCAAACTAAATTTTGACTTTCTATCTTTAGCATATTTGATCCATGTTTTCAAGATCTCAAAACTGCATTGTAAATCTATAAAACTAAAGGTAGAATAGGAACTAAAGGCTCGACTTTGGAGACTTTTTCATATTATGTACTCAAACTTCTCATTTTTATATTGAGTAATACAAGCTTCTTTTGCCATAACTTGTTCAGATTTCATCTTCTTATCACCTGGATATTATATTCATGTTGTTATGCTTATTCATGCCCAATAATTGTCATCTTATCATTGCATTCCTAAGTTAAACTTTGCAAGTATTCCTATGATTATTGTAATTGGCCATTCATATATGATTTATATGTGATTCTGCTGATATAATAGTTATTTCTCCATACATCCCTTTATTTGTAAACTCTCTGAACATTTGTGGTTGAAAGCCTTGTCCATCTAAATGTGTTCATGCATGTTTTGAGTGAGAAATGATTCAGCCCTCTGAATTGATCCAAACCCACACTTATTATTGAGAAAATAGTTTCCAAAAAGATTGAGTTACCAGGCATCTCTTACTTATAGCCTAGGAGAGTTTCCTGGAGCGATAACAAATTGGCGTCATTGTCGGGGAGAGGAGATCGAAGCTCAGCTTCCTTGGGAGACGACATAGATCCATCTTTTATGGTAGACAAAGCCTGGACATCCTTTGGGTTGTAATTATCTATCTGGCGACTCCATTGAAACGAAGTGGCTCCAAAAAGAGCTCACACTAGGGCGAACCAAGAAGGCCCACTGACAACACTAGTTCCTGACCCTGAGAAGATCATCAGTAAGGGAAAATATTTACAAAGACAGGCTTCCAAATCTGCAAAGACATTAAATTCAAGTATTCAAACCGACACTTCTTCTTTCATATCTAAAAGGCCTCTAGTTGAATCCCCTGTTGCTGAAACTCAGAGTTCTCAGGAAATTGAAAATTTATCTCAAATATTAAAGGTAGAGGAACCTTCACTTTCTTCTAATGTTATTGACTCTTTTCTTGAGCATGATATTTCATCCCATATTAAAGAGATAATTACAGGGTCCTCTCAGCAAAAGGAAACATCTTCTTCATCTTCTTTGAATTCCTCACCCACCAAACCTACAGAAGGTGTTTTCTACACTCATACTAATATGCCTGTTCTTGAAGATATTTTACATGATCTGTCCTGTAAGGGAGAAGAAAGTTTAGCCTTGTTGTTTGGTCAGTTTTATAAGGCCTCTTATTTTTCACCCATTCCTGAAAATTCTATTCAAAGTGAAGTGAGACAACCATTTTACTTTAACTCAGTCATCCCATCTCCACCTTCATCTCCTACAAATTCTTCTTTTTGTATCAACCCCCAAGACTGCCATGGCTGCCCCTTTAACCAAGATGGAACAGATTTTGGCAAATAGGTATGCTCCACTTGTATTGCCCAATCCATTATCTGCTATGCCAACTGGAGATTATCAGAAATATATGCCAAAGTTTACCGGAGCGGGGGATTATACTGCTGAAGAACATATTGAAGATTTTTATGCTTATGCTGAAAATATTAACATTTCAGAAGAATATGTGTGGACCAGAGTTTTTGTTCAGAGTTTGGATGGCCAAGCCTGGAAATGGTTCAAATATCTACCGGCAAATTCAGTCACATGTATTGAACAATTAGATGAGGTATTCTTAAAACACTGGGGAGAAAGAAGAGATCTGCTATATTACATTTCTGAGTTTGGAAATTTAAGGAGAGAAGATGGAGAGTTGGTCTCAGACTTCATCAAAAGGTTTAATAGAATGTTTGGCAAGATCCCTGCAAAGATCAAACCAAGTGATGCATCGGCAAAGATCACATTCTCTGCTGCCTTTGATCCATATTTTTGTCTAATCCTCAGAGAAAGAAGATCAACCACACTTTCTTTAATGCAAGATGTCGCCCTCGAGGTTGAATCAAACATTACAACATCTCAGAAGCTCAAAGGAAAGGTTGAGAGAAAGAAGTCTATTGTTGAGCCCTCTTCTTCTTCTAATAGTAAAATGGAAAAGATGGAAAAGATGGTGGACAACTTGACATCTGAAATGTCAAAATCGAAGATCCAGAATCAACAACCAGTAAGGACAAAAGAGCCAAATACTTTTTCCCTGAGAAATCTGAATGCTTTCCCTTACAAAAGGAATAATCCACAAGTCCAGATCCTTCAGAGAGACAGGAATGCAGCTGATGATCAGAGAATCAGACCACCTTTTCAAAATGCAATGTTAGAAGAAGAACAATAGCCATCTCATGATGAAGTTGAAGAAGTAGATGAAATAAATTGTTTTGGTGACGAAAATGATTCTTCCTTTTTGACACAAGTAGATTATGAAGAAACCCTGATGGACCAACAAATTCATGAGGCAAGTATCGAAGAATCTGTCTACTTGACAGATGATCAGAAAGGTTATAATTTAAGATCCAAGAATGTTGTCCCGAAACCATTGCTCGTTGCTCCTGTGAAGAACAAAGAAGTTGCTACTCCGGTGAAGAGTAAAGAAGTTGTTGCCAAGTAGCCTGCTGCTCATGTAAAACATACCTCCTCTCCTGCAAAAAATCAGCAGAAGAAAACACAGCCCCTAGCCAAGGAGCAAGTCATTCTCAAGGCTCCTTCCAACGAGGTAAAAGCTTCTGATAAATCATCTTTCTCTTTTAATTTCGAATCAGAAATTCAGAAAGTAAAGATACCTATGCCTTTAACTGAACTCATGAAGAACGACATCTTTAAGTCAGCCATCCCAAAGTCCCTTGAGCCAAAGACCTCTTCATCTGTTGATTTTTTTAACCTACAAGATGACAAGCCAATAGTAACTATAGGGCCTATGATAGAAGATCGAGATGATTCTTGTCCACCATTCTATATATCCCTAAATATCCATGATAAGATCCTCCACAATTGCTTGCTTGATTCGGGGGCGTCACATAATCTTATGCCCAAAGAAGTGATGGAAGCTTGAGGTCACCAAACCATATCATGATCTCTTCTCTTTTGATTCTAGGAAAGTCAGATGCCTTGGCCTCATAAAAGACCTTGTTATAAACCTTGCCCAATTGCCAATGAGAAGCATGGTAATGGATGTGGTGGTTGCTGATATCCCACCTAAGTTCAGGCTTCTCTTGTCTCGTCCATGGGGCAAAAGGTTAGGAGGTACCTTGTAGATGGATCTTTCATATGCTATGATTATGGTGTTTGGAGGAGAGCTAAAAAGACTTTACAGAGAGAATCAACTTGCCTACATCATCAATGATGCAAAAAATTCTGTAAATCATCATATTTATGCTGTGGATATAGATTTTGGCTCATGCATTCTTCAAATAGATGATTCTTAATCAACTCCTAGGCAGCTTCTGAAACCTATCGAACAACAAACTGATTATAAGAACGTTTCAGTTTGGATCATGTATTTTGATGGGGCCAGTACTAAAGATTTAGCAGGTGCAGGGATAGTTTTGATTTCTCCTTCAAAGGAGACTATATATTTGTCTTTTAAGATCGATTTCAGAACTACTAACAACATAGCAGAGTATGAGGCCTTGCTGTTGGGATTAAATTCAGCTAAGGAGATGGGGATAAAAGGTTTAAAGGTATTTAGAGATGTGGATCTCATCATACAATAGGTAAACAATACCTTCCAAGCAAAGCATGTCAGATTGAAAGCCTGCAGGGATGAGGTATGGAAAGTAAGAGATTTTTTTTCTATTTTTGAGATTTCTTATATACCCAGGGATATGAATCAACTTGTTGATTCCCTTGCTGTTTCATCCAGCATGTTTATTCCTCCCATGCCCCCCAAGCTTAGTTATGAAATCCAAGTCAAATATAGACCATCTTTGCCCGACAATATTAAATACTGGAAAGTTTTTGAGGATGATGACGAACTTAACAGATTTCTTCAAGTGGTAGATGGATTTTCTGATATGCATGTTGACTAGCAGAATCTAAATGTAGAGGAATCCCATAATCCTAATCTAAAACAAAGATTGGGTCAGCATGATATTGTTCAGCTACCTAACAATTATATACCTCAAGGTTTGGTACCTCTCGAAAAGCTTTTTGATCACAATGATGTTCCCGACAAGCCAAATAAAAAGGAGACAGATCTTGTTGTTCATGAGCACAACAAAGGGGGCGAAAGCCAGCCTAAATTCATAAATCTATCTTCTGAATTGACTGCTGATCAGAAGTCCGAATATTGCAGTGTTTTGAAATAATTTTCTGATGTTTTTTCTTGGAAATATAGTGATCTAACGACTTATGACCCTGATATCATTCAACACAAGATCCCTCTTGAGAAAGACACTATCCCTTTCAAACAAAATCTCAGACTTATCAGTCCTCTTCTTTTGCATGTGATTGAAAGAGAAATCAAAAAGCTTCTCGATGCCAAGATCATAATCCCTTTGAAATACTCCAAATGGATTGCAAATCTAGTAAGAGTGAGAAAGAAAAATGGTGAGGTCAGGTTATGTGTGGAATTTAGAAACCTAAATAGATGCTCTAAGAAAGACAACTATCCCCTACCTAAAATGGAACATTTGCTGCAAAGGATTTCAAGGGCTACTGTCATGTCTTTCCTAGATGGTTTTTTCGGCTATAACCAAATTTATGTTCATCCTGATGACCAGGAGAAGACTGCATTTACTACTCCTTGGGGTACCTTTATGTATGCCAAGATGCCATTCGGATTAATGAATGTCGGGGTCATGTTTCAAAGAGCCATGGACATAGCTTTCGTGGGAGAAAAGGACAAGTTTGTCCTCATATATCTTGATGACATCACAGTTTATTCTAGCAGTCATGAGGAGCATCTAAAGCATTTAAAAAGAGTGTTCTTGAAATGCAGGTAGTTCGGAATCTCATTGAATCCCAAAAAGTCCCAGTTTGCTCTCAACAAAGCTAAGCTCTTAGGCCACATTGTCTCAGCAGAAGGTGTAAATATTGATCCAGCTCGAGTGGAAGCAATTCAGAGGCTGCCCTTGCCAAGGTCAAAAAAGGATATTCAATCACTGCTCGGTAAGATCAATTTTGTTAGAAGATTTGTGCCAAATTTTGCTGAGTTAGTAAAACACATAACATGTATGCTGAAAAGGGGGTCTGAGATAAAATGGACAGACAACGCAAGGAATTCATTTCAGGATATCAAAAAGGATATCATGGAATCCCCGACTCTGATCAGTCCGGATTACAGTAAGATTTTCTATGTTTTTTCCTTTGCTTCTTACGACACAGTGGCAGCAGTCCTGCTACAGAAAGATGATGACAATTTGGATCACCCAGTTGCTTTCTTCAGCAAAACACTCAGAGACGTTGAACTAAGGTATGATCCTATTGAAAAACAAGCCTATGCTCTCATAAAATATTTAAAATCCTTCAGAATTTATATCCTTCACTCAAAAGCCATTGCATATGTTCCTTCACCCTCCGTGAAATATGTTTTGACTCAGCCTGATATTGATGGAAAGAGAGCTAGATGGATTGCAAAGTTGATTGAGTTCAACATTGAAGTAAATCCCACCAAATTGGTGAAAGTCTAGGGCCTTGCTAAGCTCTTAATGGAGGAAAATCATGAGCTTCTGGACATAAATTTCATAGGAGAAAATTCAGTGAATTTGCAGACGGAGTTGGCAGTGGATGGACAACATAGTAATCAACAAGTGGCAGAGCACTTATCTTCTTGTGAATGGTACTCAGGTATTATACATTTTTTGCAAAAGCTAGAAGTTCCTCCTGAACTCAGTATGACTCAAGCTCGAGCCCTTAAGCTCAGAGCCATCAAATTCTGCATTTACAATAATTTTTTATATTGGAAAGATCCTGCTGGTTTGCTTCTCAGATGTTTAGAAAAAGAAGAGTCAATGGAAGTTACACATCAGTTTCATTCAAGTGTTTGTGGAGGTCATCATTACTGGAAGACCACTGTTCATAAAATCCTGAGGGCTAGATACTATTGGCCCTTCCTTTTCTCAGATGTGTGTGCCTTCATCAAAGCTTGTGACAAATGTCAAAGATTTACGGAAAAACAACAGCTAAAATCTTTACCCCTGAGACCTATAGTGGTGAATGGACCTTTTCAGCAGTGGGGTTTAGATTTTATAGGTGAGATAGATCGTTCATCTAGTGGTCAACATAAGTGGATCTTAGTAGCCACATATTATTTTACAAAATGGATAGAGGCAATTCCCACCCAGAATTCCACTCACCAGGTATTCATGAAGTTTCTTTATGAAAATATCTTGAGCAGATTTGGTTGTCCCAAAAGGCTGGTAACAGATAATGCAGCGACATTCAAAGCAGAGGCATTAGTAGACATGTGTAAATAAATGGGCATCCAGTTGGTACATTTGACCCCCTACTACCCTCAAGGTAATGGCCTGGCCGAATCATCCAATAAGAGCTTAATCAAAATCATCAGAAAACTGTTAGAGGAAAACAAAAATAATTGGGATTCTAAATTGAAATTTTATCTATGGGCAGACAGAGTAACTATCAAAAAGTCCATAGGAACCTCTCCATTCAAATTGGTCTATGGGACTGATGCCATTTTTCCTGTTCAGTTAATTTTACCAGTGGCTAGATTCTTTCAGGAAGAAAAAACTGAGTCAAATGACATGGTAAGAAGAATGCTTGATTTGGTGAAACTGCAGCAGGCCCGCGAACAGTTAGTGGACAGATCAGAGGCTCATCAAAAGAAGATCAAAGATACTTTTGACAGAAAGGCGAAGGTCGATAATTTTCAGGTTGGTGACTGGGTTCTAAAATGGGATGCTCTTAGACAGGATAAAGGAAAGCATAACAAGTTTTATTCTTTGTGGACTAGTCCTTTCATGATAACCCAAGTACAAAATAACAACACTTTCATTCTGTAGAATCTAGGAGGTGAAGTAATGTTTAGTGGCCCGGTAAACGAGCGATTTTTAAAACTCTATTTTGTGTAAGGCTGTGAAGCCTGGACATTGTAATGTTAGTTTTAGTTTTTACTTTTACAGAATAACTCCATGCCCAATGGAAGCACTAGCATATAGTTTTTAATTTTCTTTTTCAGGAAAGGCATTGGTTTTGTGGTTCTTGAAACCTCACAGGGAGGCGTTCATCCCCAATAGGAGCCAGTGTTATCTCCTCAAATAAATTGGTGGAAATTTTTCTTTTGAGGTGATAGGTTGTGGTCCAAATTTTATTCCTAAATTTTTCTAGGTAGGTTAGAGAGTCTGTTTTCTGTAAATAAGCTCAAAAGAATTTTTTTATTTTGTTTGGTCAAGCAAAAGTCAGAATCTCAGGTTTCGGTGGTTTAGGCGAGCCTGAAACGCGCTCATTAACCACTGAAAGCCTTTGTTCCCGAAAGTTAAGAAGGCAAAGAAAAAATGTGGTTAACCACCGAAAACATTTCAACGGGAAAAATGGAAAGCCCATGCTTTCGCACGAGCCAGTTGTCAGTTGGCACAATGATGGAAATGTAACTGTCGAAAGCTCATGAAGGTGGAAGGTATGCACGTTCTAATTGTATCTATCCAAAAATTTGAGTTCCTGTTGTCCTTTCAACCGCATTTGTCTTTTCAAAATGAAGACACAGTGATGATATAGAAATTCATGCATGTTTTCACAAAGCCTCCCTCCATTTCTAGTCACGAGTACACAATCTATCATGATCCCATTAAATCCCTCATTTAATCCTCATTCATTATCAATTTCAATTCCAGAGTTATTGAGATAATTGTGAGTTCGTGATTTCATCAATCAAACGTGTTTCCAGACATCCTAATCCCATTTCCCATCGTGATCGTCAAGCGCCATTAGAGTCCAGCAAATCACTCTCAAGCCAATTAAGCTAGGTCGATTTATCAAGCAAGTTCAAAACCCATCTTGTTTCAGTTTAAATGAATATACCACCGAAAATCGAAAATTTCGGCATGCTCTTAGTCAATTTGTTGCCTAAACTCAGTTAGTGTTTGAGCTTGGTGATCCGAACTCTGTGTCACCCTGTCCCATTTTCTCTTCCATGAGTCATACTCTCTGTCATCCTAAATCCTAGAGTCTTTGTCTCCCTGGCACTCAGTTTTCCATAATCGCAGGTACAATTAGCATTGACTAATGCTGAAAGCAGGGCCGGTTCTGAGGTCTGAAGTGGATGGATTTTTTTACCTTGAGGCACACCCTGAGGTGGCCAAGTTCTTCAAGCAGACTGGAGTATTTTCATATTGTGAAAAATTAACCAATTTTCACCAACAAGTGGTCGAGTCTTTCACCATTTCTTATGATGGGAGGTCTACTAAAATTGGAAAGGAGGAGTTTATCATTGATGAATCTTCCATCGCTGAGTATACAGGTCTACCTAGGTCAGGGGATTGTTGGTTTAAATCAATTGTTCCTTCAAATATTGAGTTTAGGTCATATCTGTTACCTATTCACAAAGATCTTATCTGGAAAAAGGACATTCCAATGTATTTCTTAGAACCAAAGTGGAAATAACTATTGAAATCAATCTTTGTCTACATTACATGCGAAGGGCGGTACAATAGAGTGATGTTCTATCACTTTAAGCTTTTAAACCATTTTACAGGCAGAGATCCAATTAATCTACCTTTGTACTTCCACAAGACTCTCACCAAAATTTCTAAACAAGTCAAGGCCAAGACCGCTAAGGTGGCAAGCAGATTGTCTCATCAAGGACTCATTACTCTTATTGTCAAAGAGTCATTGAAGAAAAGGTAGGTAGATTGGAACTATTTCCTCTTCTGGAATGAATTCCAGACTGATTGGCAACAACAGGAGAAGGGTAAAAAGGATGCCACTAAGAAGACTATTACTCGCAAAAGAAGTCATAGAAAAAGGAAGGGTATCTCACCACCAAGAGATCCGATAGAATCATCCTCTGTTAAGAAGAAAAGAATCAAAAGAAAACTACAGTTTTAGGGTGAGCAGTCCAAGGACCCTGCTACAGGAGGTAACCCTTTAAACCTACCCTATAGTGATTCAGAGCCAGAACAAGAGTTAGCAGAGACACAGGGAATGTACAGGCTGAACAAGGTGCAAACTATTGTTCCAATTTACCTTCACCAACTCCTCCAGAGGCACACAGTTCACCAGTGGAAAAAGCCTCTTCAAGTAAGCCTAAAGCAGCTAGGACACATAAAATCAATAAACTCCTACAACAAGTATATGAAATGGAAGTCTTGGAAAGAGTTATTAAAAAAGCTAATACAGACTTGACTGAAATAAATGCAAAGCTTTTCAAAATAAACCAAACCCTCAAAGAGAAGCATGACAAGATCAAAGACAGGAACATGGTATTGATCAGGGAGAACATGAAGCTGTATAGACAGCTTATAATTCTGAGGTTGAAGTTAAAAGAGTTTCAATCACCAACACAGGAGCAAACTGGTTTGGAAACTCTAGCTAACTTAGCTACAACCATGGTAGACACACCAGAACCTTACACACAACCAGTTGAAGTTCGCAGATCTGCACGAACGAGGGTTGCCTCATCCAAAAAACCTTGAACATCAAAAAAGGATTCAAGGTAATCATTTTTGCAAATTTTGAAGTTTTCGCAATGATAAAGTTTCGGTGGTTTAGGAGAACAGGATGAATGTTCATTAACCACCAAAAACAGAGCTTTCGATAGATAATCCACTCAGGAGCTTTCTAGGTTAACCATCGAAAGCCTGTCACTTCCAGAATGATCGAGTTTTTTCACAGATCGAAGTTTTTTGAGTTGGAATGGTTTGAAACCTCTTCGAATGGAAATTTGATGAATTTTCAAGACAAATCCAATAGCTATTTTTGATAGATTATGGAAAGAAGAGGTGTTTCAAACATTTTTGGTATCTTTGACAAAGGCAGAAAATCAGGATGCTTACTCACATCAACAGATTCGAATTTGTATCTCTTGAAGAGTCATCATTCAGCCTTGGGAGGCTATCTTGCATTGAACCATTACTCAACAAGAAATGAAGACCATGAAATCTGGGATTGACCTCATTTTTGGGGATCATTCCACATCCTTTGCAAACTAAATATTGACTTTCTATCTTTAGCATATTTGATCCATGTTTTCAGGATCTCAAAACTGCATTGTAAAGCTATAAAGATAAAGGTAGAATAGGAGCTAAAGGTTCGAATTTGGAGACTTTTTCATATTATGTACTGAAACTTCTCATTTTCATATTGAGTAATACAAGATTCTTTTTCCATAACTTGTTCAGATTTCATCTTCTTATCTATTCTGTACTTGCACCTGGATATTATATTCATGTTGTTATGCTTGTTCATGCCTGATAACTATCATCTTATCATTGCATTCATAAGTTAAACTTTGCAAGTATTCCTGTGATTATTGTAATTGGCCATTCATATATTCTTTATATGTGATTTTGCTGATATAATAGTTATTTCTCCATACATCCCTTTATTTGTAAACTCTCTGAACATTTTTGGTTGAAAGCCTTGTCCATCTAAATGTGTTCATGCATGTTTTGAGTGAGAAATGATTCATTCCTCTGACTTGATCCAAACCCACACTTATTATTGAGAAAATAGTTTCCAAAAAGATTGAGTTACTAGGCATATCTGACTTACAACCTAGGAGAGTTTCCTAGAGCGATAACAAGAGGGAAAGTGGAAAAGGGGGTAGGCGGATAGAGATGGAGTGTGTGTGAGATTCTGAGGCATATCAAGGTAAGTTCTATCTATAGGTATTTCCATGTCTAGGTATTACCATGTATAGGAGTGTGAGGGAGAGAGAGGGAGATAGTCTGGGGGGGGTAGAGAGGAAGAGTGAGAGTGAGATATCGAGGGGGTGTATATGTAGGAGAGGGAGGAAACATATAAATAAGGAAGGAAATCAATTTTAGGAGTGTGTGCATGCTTGTTTAAATTCAAATTGTTTGGGAGCGATTGACAAGGTGTATACTGACTTGGTTGGATCATATTTAGGTTTGGGATGACAAACCAAGTTGTTTGGTATGCAAATTCATAAAAACCTCCATTTTTGTGAATACCCCTCTATATCTTTTTATTTGATATTATTTTATATAGGTTAAACAATTAATTTATTGACGAAATTATATACATAGATAGAGTGAGTTATGCATATTTCAAATATATAATTTTCTTTTTAATCTATTATTGTTTATTGTTTTTAATCTATTTTAGTCTTCACATATATCAAAATCCTAGAATACATACCTCTCTTATTTCTACTATAATTTGTTCTCAACTTAACCATTTCTCAAATGAATTATATGCAACACTAGAGGAGACCGATACCTACGATCTATAAAAAAAATGTTTTGATCATGCTAAGACCCTTTTAACCTGCATGAACAAAATATGTTTTAATTTCAGGCATATGTTGACTTTGATAATTTCCAAAAAATATAAAAATTAATATTTAATTTCCAAAAAATACTCGACACAAAAAAACGGGTTCTCTACAAGTATGAAAGTTTTTGGAATGAAATTCCATCAATAAGACACTCAACACCTGCATGAACGAAAACATATACCTTATATTTTGTTGGAAAAATAAGATACCACTATTAGAAAAAAACAAATTTGACCTAGTTATTCATAATGTGTATGAATAAAAGTTGTATATTTGGAAATCTAATTAAATTTCCCACGTTTCATATTTTTACACCATATTCAAATTTATTGTAAAAGTACCTTGAATAATCCCTCTAAGTTAATTGATTGTTGTTTTTCTAGGTTTGCATTGCCACTAACGCATCATGAGAGACCATCATTAGCTTGCACTTACCTAGGTCTATTACAACAATTCTCAAGACAAAGACTTATCATTCCTCATACTCTTATTTATACTAATTCTATCTTCTAAAGATCAATCTAGCAAAAGATCGTTCTAGAAGAAGAATCTTCTATTAAGTCTTTTTTTTTAATTATGGAACTAATCTATTAAAAATATAGTAGAGATACAATCAGAAAGTCCCAAAGATTGTCCCTAGGAATGGACAAAACTTGGGCCTGCCCTTATTGGAAAATCAGGCGGGGAAGACAATTGATTATTCTTCTTGCCCTTGATGGGAAACCAGGCTTAAAAAAACTTAGAGCCAACTGTATGTTTTCTTGCTAACATAAGACCAGAAAAAACTTGAAAGTTATAGATAAAAAGACTGAAAAAAGAACAGAAGTCTAAGCATCAAGAGTGATTTCCGGTCACGATGGGAGGGAGATCCAGAGGAATTTCTTCCACAATGAGGCATCCACCGAAATCGTTGTCATTGTCTCTAGGGGAGCTAGAGTTTTCTGAGCTTGGATCCTTGATCGAGAGACCTGCGCTCTTGATGAGGGGAGCCATCAAAGATTTGTGCTTTCCTGGAGCTATCATTGCTATTGAATAGTTGGTAGTCTCCTAAGGCGATGAGGTGCTAGGGTGGGCCGCAGAAGGAGTAGGATGGGTGTCAGGGGAGGGAGGAGAAAATGGAGGAGGACGAGCGGTGGGGGAGTGGGGTGAGTGAGGTGAGCTGGAAGGGTTCTAAACAAAGACGCCCGAGAGGTTGAGGAGGGTGCGAGCGAGAAGGTTTTTAACCACTCAATAACTATAATGGTACCTAGAGGTGTGACGAGATGTTGGGAGGTAGTCTGAAACCTCCTCTTACCGATCATCTAGAAGTTGTTGCAACGAGTATAGAATCGAGCGATCATAGTCATCCTGATTGTCCATGAGGGGCGGGGGAGGAACTGTGGAGGATTTCTCACTACGACCAAATCACCCCAAGGTGGGGGTGCACACCTGCAGGAGACATGAGAGAGGAGTTATGCTTTCTGGGTTCTTCGAGGGAAGAGAACGAATTCCTAATGCAAAGAGTAGAGGGATACCACCTATGGAGACTGGAGATCTATCTCATGGAGGAAGCTAGGGAAGAATGGATGGAGAGGTCACAACTAGTAGGGAGATAGGTTCCAAGAGGATGGGGGGTCAAATAGTGTGCCATCAAGGTTACCAACCTTCACAAGTGTGTGCACTAATGCAATGTACAATAGCCATCCAAGTGGAGAGCATGGGCCATGGGAGGAGTTAAAGAGCGATGTCTTGGGAAGGGAGGATGTTTAATATGCATGAGAAGGTGGTGATATGGAGCACACCCGGTTATCGTGTTTCGTGCTGAGGGGACTTGAGGATCCCTCCAGGTGGACACCCGCATCCGAGGGATAATAATCCCTATGCGCAATGTCGATACAGACTTTCCTGAGAGAGTGGTTGGAGAGCTCATCCATGGTTAGTTCATGAAGGTCGAAGTTGTCTATGAATATTTCATTGGAAATTCTATCTGTCAAGGAGTTTTCCTTTCGTCGGATGTGGAGGAGGGAGATGGAATCCCTGAAATCCATAATTTGAGCCAGATGATGAAGACCCTGGTCCAAGCACCAAATGGGGATATTTTTGGTCTTTGAGAGCCATTTTGAAGATGTATTTCCATAGAGATAATTGGTTGAGCGTCTCCTTTAAATAAAAGAGGAAAGAGTTATCTTTGTCAAGGAATTTTGGGGCCATGGAGAAGACCCAAGAGTTTGGTGCCATTGTTGTTTTCATGGCATATGGCTCCATAGTAAATAAGGATGATGACACCTTTGTTGTCTTTGAAGACACCTCCAAAACCAACAGGACCAAGATTACCTTTTGAGGCACCATTGAAGTTGAGTTTGATGAAACCGAGAGGAGGGGAACACCAATGTATTGTTCTTGAGGGGGGCCTTGTGTGGGAATATGAAAAAGAGAGGGGGACCATGTGGGTGGTAAGAGTGACGTCACATCCCTAAAGAATTAAATATTCATTTGGATGCTCTTTAAAGTTGAGGTTAGACTGGTATTGGAGATGAATTGTTTCTAGCATTTGTTTTTTGCAAATGTCCCAGAGGGTGTCTTCTGAGGAAGACTGGTCTTCAAAGATGTGGCGGTTGCGCTCTTCTCGGATGTTTCAAACTATGAATATAGGGATTAGCTGCCAGAGGTGGTTGAGAATTGTGCTCTGGTATGGATTGTCGACCCATGTTTTGAGAGTATGAGTTATGTTTCCATGAGCCCGATTATATTTTATACAGAGCATCAATTCCTTATCCCATATGTTGTTGGAGAAAGAACAATTATCAAGTAGATGGTACATGGATTCTTTGTTGTTTTTACAGAGAGAACATATCAATGGTCCATAGAATCCTCTTTTGAGGATGTTGTCCCAAGTGAGAATGCAACTATGGTGGACCAGCCAAAGAAAGATTGAGATTTTTGGCCAAGTTCTGAGGGACCAAATCTTGGCCCAACCATGTTCTGGAAGATCTAGCAGAGGGGTGAGAAGTTGATAGGATTCTTTGAAAGTTAAAATTCCTTTTGGTGAGTAGCCCCATCTGAGATTTTCATTGTCCTGACTGATTCAAATTTTTCGATTGCTTACATATTGCACTATTTACATTTTGGTTTCTATCGATATGTGGAGAAGGGAGTTGTGGAGCGATAACCATTTCCTAAAGTTTTGTTGATCCATAGTATGCCAGTGGTCCTTAACCTTTGTATTTCCTTTTGGAGGTAAACTATAAAGTATTTCCAATCTTAGAAGCTGCTTCCAAGAGTCCGACCATAAATTTGCATGGGCACCATTTCTGATTTCCCAAAATATGTCTTGCATGGGCGCAATTTCTGATTTCCAAAAAGCAGAGTTCCAAATGAAGGAGCCTTGAGAGTTAGGAGTGAAGCAAATCAAGTTGTGAGGGTCCTAGTTTGGGGCATATTTTTTGTGCCAAAGTTGTTCCCAAGGACTGGAGTTGTTGGATATCTAGTTCCACCAGGTTTTCACACTGAGAGTTCCATTTCACTTGATTGGATCCCTTAGGATTAAGCCTCACATTTTCTTTGGTGAACAGATTGTGTCCCATTTGACCAGAGCCCATTTGTGAGTGTTTTTATCACCAATACAAAAAAAAGTATGTTATCTTCCATATGGAATTGAGCACCCATTTGGGGGTTTAAAGAACAGAGAAGAGATACATCGACATCGTTTGCAAAATAGATTTTATGAGAACTAGGTGTCGTTCTAGATTGAGGGTTCTGAAGGTCCATGAGGATATATTTTGAGTTAATTTGTCGATGAGTTCCTTCTAGGTGGAGTGTTTGATGGCTGAGGAGATTAGGGGAGCACCCAGGTATTTGGAGGGGAGAGAGGAGGAAGAAAAACCTAGGGTTCTAGCAATGTTTCGTTGGGTATGAGCCGGCGTGTTGAAGAAGAAGATGAGATATTTGTCCAAGTTAACACATGCTCATGAGGCATTTGAGAAGGCGTTGAGAAACATTTTAAGGGTGTAGGATTCTTGAATTGAGGGGTGTGCTAGGAGTAGGTTATCATCAAAAAAAATTTGGTGGGTTAAGGGATAACTATTGTAGAGATTTAGTCCTTTAAGAGAGGCAATTGTGATGGCGTTTATAAAAATTCGACTTAACCCTTCAACCATAAAGATAAAAATAAAAGGGGAGAGGGCATATCCTTTTTAGATTCCTTGAGAGGGGATGAAGGTGAGAGAGGATCCAACATACCTCATCTTGAATAAAGCCGAAGGCTAGGATAATATTTTCAATGTATTTCTAGCTAAGGCGATCTAAAGCTTTGGAGAGGTCTAGTTTAAGAAGCATGCCCAGTTTCTTGGTAGTTTTGAGGGAGTGGATGACCTCATGGAATAGAATAATTCCATATAGGATCTACCTACCCTAGACATAGCCCATTTTTGGGGGGGAGATAAGAAGGGGAAGGAGAGGTTTTAACTTGTTTTCTATGACTTTAGTGATGATTTTGTAGATAACATTGCAGAGAGATATGGGTCTATACTTACATGGAGATGCAACATTTTATTCTTTGGGGATCAAGGTGAGGAAGGTGGTGTTTAGGGAAGGGAAGACCCATTGACGATTGTGTGATTCTTCCACAATGTCCAGCACATCCAGCTTTAGCAGATCCTAGTAGGCATGGAAGAAGTTGATTGTAAAACCATTCGGCCCAGGAGTTTTTCTTTCTTTCATTTGCATGACAACAAATTCCACCTCTTGGAGAGTAATTTGGGGCATTAAGGAGGAATTGTGTTGATCAGTGACCAGACTAGAGATGTGATTGGATACTCATTGAATGGCATCCCCCCTGGAGTAGTTCTCCTCCGTGAGTAGATCTTCAAAGTAGGATACCGACTCAGTTTCGATGTCCTTGTGGGTTTCGAGCCAAGTGCCGTGTTTCTTTTTAAGGAAAGATATTTTGTTGTGAATTTTTTGTTGGATGGTTGAGTGGTGGAAGAAATAGGAGTTGCGTTTGCCTTCCTTCATCCATGTGATTCTTGATTTTTTTTTCCAAAGAATTTCTTCTTGTTGACATCGCTTCTCTATTTGGGATTGAAGTTCTTATTCTCTATGTGAGAGAGATGTCAAGCATCCTTCTGGGATGATATTTAGTTGTAAGGCATCCATGTTATTCTCCAGGGTGGTTTTGGCTACGAATATGTTCCCTAAGGTTGTTTTGTTCCACTCTTTCAAATGTTTCTTCAACATTTTTAGTTTTTGATGAAATATGTACATTTTGGTGTGGCCTGGGGGATGGATGGATGGCCACCATTGTTGGATCATAGGCTTGAAATTTGGGCTAGATAACCATAATTTTTTGAATTTGAAAGGGTGGAAATGGTCCTTTCGTTTTTGGTGTCAGTGCAAGAAGATGGTCCAATGATGTGATCCTGAGGAGGGGAGAATGGAGGAGGAAAGCTCATCCCCTACTGTTGCGATGTCTTCAGATACTATAAATCTATTGAGGTATGAGGTGATATGAGAGGGGCCTCCATATCGGTTATTCCAGGTGTAAATTCCATTGGTGGTTTCCAGATCCACTAGTTCATTCTTCTCAATGAATTTCTTGAAGCTGGTTTCCTCCTGTGTGAGTAGGCGGGGACCACCTTTTTTTTCCTGAAGATTGGTGATGAGGTTGAAGTCGCCACTGAGGATCCAATTATGTCTGGGATATTCTTTCTTATACCAGTCTGAGAGGTTCATAAGATTGATCTTTTGTTCAACGGTTTCTGGACCATAGACATTGGTGATGAAGCCATGCTTTGTACCTATAAGGTGGTAGGACATTGAGATGGAGTTTATGGTGGTGGTGAAGTCACTAAGGGTGATGGATAAAGGATTCCTATCTATTTCAAGACCACCTGAGGCCCTGACCGCATCCACTCCAATGGATTTGTTGTTTTTCCAAAGACATGAAAGCAGAGTCTGTAGATTTTCATTGTTCCTTTTTGTTTCTTGAATCATGAGTATTGTGCTTTTTTCTTGGTGAGTTTTCCTTTGGAGAATTCTATGTTTGTTGAGACCATTGATGCCCCTAACATTCCAAGAAATGACTTTCATTGGGAGCCTTGTGTGTTGGAAGAAAAAAATCTAGTGAGTTGAGCATATTGCCCTGACTCCATTAACCTGGAACCCAGTGAGGCAATGCATTGGAGATCTATTTTGCACCCTCTCTTTTTGATATCTTTCATAACCTTTTTCAAATCAGTTGGTGGGTTATTTTGTATCCCAATTATGGCGTGCAATTTGGATTTGGTGAGGACCTCCTTGAGGATATGAATCTTGTTTAGGGCTATCATGTGGAAAGCATGTTTTTTGCATGCATCCTCTAGTCCCAAGAGATCTAGCTCATCCAGATCCAGATCTCCCTTCACTTCATCTATTAGTGTGTCAAAATCCTAACTAGTGGAATAGATTGTGTTTTCAGGAAGCGACATTGAGGACGGGTTGGGTTGGGAGTTGATCTCTGTGAGGATTGGATTTGTAGAGGGAGTGATTCCTTGGTTTTGCATGGGGTCCTAGTGTTTATTTTTGGGGGTTGGCTAGATTTATTCCTCAATGGGTTCTTCCCCATTTGATTGCTCAGAAAGGGCTTGAAAGTTGTTGGTTTTCAACAGGTCTGTGGATTTGGCTGCGTCATGGGATTTCCAGTTGTTTCTTCGTCAAGTGGGGATTGTTCTGAATCCTTCCTCATCCGTGAGAGTGGTGTATTTGAGAGTTTTGGTTGGATTTTTTTGAGGGTATTCTCTAAAGAGGTTCTTGTTTTTATGGAACTTGCGACATTTGAAGGGGGCATGCTCATTGTAGCACACCCAACCCCTTAAGTACCTTTTTAAGGGATGGGGCATCAAAATTTTTCTTTCCTCCATCATGTTGAATCCTCTTCTTGAGATATCAATCACCTTATTCATGTCAAGATATTTCCAAAAACTGTTACCATGCTCAAATCCTAGCTCTGGATTGGAGGTTATGCCCTTTCAAAGCTCTTCAGGAATCATTGGTCGAAGGCCATGTGGCACCCACATGGGTTCACCTCATTCATACAATTCCACCTAGCATGCACTTGACCATGTTTTTCATCCCTTAGCGATGACATGGTCGCTGGAGAGGCGGTTACAAGGGATGTTCCTCTCACCTTCGTGATCACTGAGTCTTCAAACCTTCGTCATTCCTATCCATTTATGAAACATTCCTGGATTCCCAAAGTCCCAGAGTACCCTAGCACTCTTGTTTCTATGGTGGATATAAACCCACCGTTAAATCTAATGGTCAAGATATGCGCTCGTTCAATGCATATGTTTAATGGATTTCAACATTCGAAGCTTAATGCCCTTCTCTATATTCGCATATCTTCAGGAGTCTTGAAATCCCAAAATCCTACCACGTGGCTCCGAACTTCATCCCTTTCAACTCATCCATTATACCACACTAAATCCATCTAGAGTTCAAAAACCTAGACTCCCTAAAGGTGTTGTAGGAAAATTCCCATGTGGACAGATGAATATCCTCTTGGATTCTAGACCCATATACCAAGACCAAAAACATGCTAACATTGGACACTAATCAGAAAGAGGAGAAGGAAGAAAGTGTGATGCACCTTATTCCAATGTTTGTCCTCGCTTCTCCAACTTGAGCTTGATCTCTGAGCTCCTTAGCATTGTTTGACACCTACAATGCATTGGACAATGAGACAAAGAACTCCTACTCTACTCTATAAGATTAGTCGAATCAAATCCATCTATAAGACAAACATATTTAAAGAGACATAGCTTAGAAGGAAATAGGCCAAGCAATATATTAATGATAATTCTTAAATAAATACTTACAAATTGTGGATGCAATGGTAGCAGCTTCCCTAAGTCCTCCTCATCCAACCCTTGCACAAAGCTCCCAAAATCATAGGTTTGATATCCTAAATCTTTCTCCCAAGACCATAGGTTTGATACCTCAAATATCCACTACTCTTGAGATCATAAGTTTGGTACCTATAAACCCATCTATCCTTCTCCATGGAAATTCCTCATTATATAGGATTTGGAGGCTTAACCACCATGGACAGGATCACTCATCAGATCCACTAAAAAGGGATTTGAAGGATATTTATGGAGAAAATATCTCTTTAAGGATTTTAGGGAGGAAATATATCTCAAGGATTTTAAAGAGGAAATATTTCAACCATCCATGAGATCCTCCACCTTCCCTAAAAAATAGGAAACCAAATGTGAGGTGGATTCTCACACTTAATTAATTTCTTCTTCATTAATATTAATAATAATTCATGTGCACTTGGTATTTTGTCCTTCATGTAATATATCCCTCCTCCACATTGACTAGGGATTGTGACATAGGTTATTCCATGGTGTCAAGGTGTATGAAACACATATATGACACTTATGACACTTAGGGAGAGGTACCTAGGTGTGCAAATTTCATGTGTAACAAAGGGTCCACACTTACACGTGGTGGCACATTAAATATAGAGGCAGGGACAGGTAGGTTTGGGCCTTCGACCGACTAACCCCAACATCCCAACTTCCCCACTTCCCAACTTTCCCGAAGTCCAAAACTTCTATTACCCTGGGGTATTCCACCAACTATTAGGCCAAATGAGCATGTACTAGGGTGTTAACACGCAACATAAGGTAATGACATGTGGCCCCTTCAGTGGGTGACACATGCCATGTTCTAATTGGCATATAATTCCTGTAAAATGAACAAATAAAGGTGACACATGGCATGTCGAACATGGGTCCATGTCACCCTAGGTGACATTAGTGTGCCACGTTACTCTAGACTGACAACGTCTGAGAGCCTCTAGCCTCTCTTGCTGTTATCGGATAAATCAGTAGGTGCAGACACTAACTGATCTCCCTATATCTACCTAGATCTAGAACAAAACACAACATAACATGACGCTTTCCTTAAGTTTTAAATATTGAATTTACTAACTAAAGAGGGATAGGTGACATACCGTTTAAACGCCACTTCCTCTCACCATCGCCATCCTAGCTCTTTTCCAACACTCATACAATGATGAACCTGCAAAAGAACGCAACCAACCAAAGTGATAGTAATAACATAAACTCAACATAAACCTATGTATGTGAACAAGGAATCATACAATAAAACACAACAAGATTTATAGGAAAGAATCATATTATTGTATCATATCGAATGTGAAAGAGAGATTACAACCATGGCCTTGATGTCATAAGGTCCCTTCCAACTGTCCTTTGTTCCCCACACACTTCTTTCTCCAAGGATTTTGAGACCATGGATTTGTTAGCTACTCACAATCTATCTTGACAAAGCAAATCTCAAAGCCACTCTAACCAAGCTAAAAATCCCAAGCCAAAAACAACTAACTTTCTCCATGAGAGCTCCTCTCCTTTTATAAGATGAAGAGGATAAGGTGAGGAGGTTAGGATGATCCCACTAAATCATGAAAGTGAGTAAGATCCAAACCATTTGGATGCCACCTCACCATGGAAGTTTCTCCTTCTAGAACCATCGAGAAGATGCTCGTTTTTCCCACGTATGAGCATTCTCGCACCCTACCTATACAACATATTGTGAACCCCTCAAGACCTAGCTATGATGCATCCTATGAGAATCAGGCATTCTCTCACCCTAGCTATAATGTAGCCTACAAACTTCCTTTTTTATAGGGTTTTTACAAAGGAAAATGCAACTTCTTTTCTCAGGGAAATTTCTTCTCTCTTCTTTTTTCAAGAACTCAGGCCACTGACCCCTATGAAGGAAACAGATAGGTTTACATAATTAACGGTCATAGGGATGACGAAAATAATGTGTAACACTTACCCAAAAAAACACTCGGAGCTCCCGGTTCCACCCATTTAGCACTCCCTTTATTCCAGAGTAGAACTTCACTGAAGTGCTATATGCTAATCCTTCCACTAGTTTATTGGACAGCTGGGAGAGGTTCTCAATGGACTCCCCAGATCCATGAATCAGAACTCTATCTCAAAGGTCCCTAGGTCTCAATGTTAGGCCACTCTTAGAGGGACACCTGTCAAGCCAAATCATGCTGGAAATATGTGTAGCACATGCCTCAAGTCATCGGAATCTCTTTACTCCGCCACAAGGCCACCACACATGGCATCACCATTCCTCGACACATCGACACCAACGTGCTCTCAACGTGATATGCACGTCTCCACAATTAAATTACTGAGAGGGTTCCCAAAGGATCCTTAGATAGATGGTCCACATTACTTCGCGACTCTGAAATTCAGGGGTTTTGGTGTTATAAAACCTCTTTTATCCCGAGGTGGTCAACACCGGATTGACCACAACATAGATCCAATGTTCATGGGAGATCCCGAATATCATCATATCTAGGACTCACATTACTTCATGTCTGAGAAGTGGATAGAGGTTAAACAAGGGGAGGGATCCTACAATAACAATTAAATGAATTCCAATTTTCGGTCAACCAACAAGTTATCAGTCTGATAGGTCACTTTCGTTGCATTTGGACATTGAAATGTTCATTTACCCCAGAGCTCTGTAMTACCGTAGTCCTGAATAACTTAGATCCTTTTTGGCTGTAGTGAGGGGTTCCATGGACCTAGTCCCATGGAAATTTTTCAACCTCCAGAGGCTACACTCATAAATCTTAGCCAAGATTTGGTTAAGGTTGTGGGAATGAGCATGTGGTCTCTTGTATGATTGGTTTGAAGGAAGCACCTTCCATTCACATAAATTAAGTTATAAAACAGGGAAAGGTACTTTTGAGGKATCAACAGGTGATCTGGATTTAGGAGCATAACAAATTGATTAAAACACTGAATACAATAAACACAAAGATATGAAGAATAACACAAATATCCAGTGAACAATATATTCTATTGAATAATGAAATAGGATGAAACTGTAAAACTGCAGAACTGAAACACTTTCTCAAATGGTGGTAGCTATCTCTAAGAAGAGATGTGGTTTCTACACACACTCGTCTGAGAAGAATGAATTACAATGAGGTTCTAAAGGCATTTTTGATATTACTCATGATTTCCAAAACCCTAGACATCCAAATACCTAACCCTAGGAGGTGAAACGTCAAAATTCATGTGGGCCCCTATGTGTAAGTTGGTACCTCAACTTCCCAGGGTCGTAACTTTTGCATACGACCTCCATTTTAGGAATGTGATAGCCCCTTGGAAAGGTCTTTCAGAGAACTACACATTCTGCCATCAAACTCTGACTCCATCTACAGTTGGATTGTGGAGAGACAAAAAAACATTTTTTAGGCCTCTAAAATGACCTTGAAAGTACATCAAGATGTGATGACATGAAAACATATAAAATAATCCAATTGGGATTAGGTAGAGGCCACTAATATCCACCTAGAAGATGTGTAGGGATTCAGACAACCCCAAAAGTGTGAAACCCACAATTACAAAGAATTACAAAAGAATGTGTTGAACTAAAAATGGACAAGAGGAGCTAGTTGGAATAGGTGGGTGGTCACCAATAGCCAACTGGATCAATCCTCCCTCCTTAGGAAGCAATGGTCTTCATTTCATTAAGTTCCCCCATCAAGTGAGGAAACTTATGCTGGATTTGGCCTCGGGTGAGACACTTGCCTTGGTGTAAGAGTTTCCCTGCCTTGACAATCCGATAAAGTTGGATCCTTTGTTGATGAGTGCCCTTGACCTGTGTGTCCACTATTTGATTAGTGGATGCTTGTTCAGTGCAGTCAGTTTTGAGTTATGTGGGTGTCAGTTGTTCTGCGATCTCTGAGGTGTCCAATAATGGTGGAAAATATGGTTGAAGGAGGTCCAGATTGAACACTAGGTGCAGGCCAAGGAAGGGTGGAGTGTTGAGCTCGAAATCATTGCTACCCATGACCTTGGTGATAGTGTAAGGCCCATAGAAAAGTGGGAAGAGATTTCGATGGGGCCTTGTGAGACACTCCTTCTGCAAATGTAACTAGAACTTGTCACCAACCTGAAACTGGTGTGGTATCCTATGTTGATCATGGCACTGCTTGCAGTTAGCATTAGATTTCTGCAAAATATCTGAGACCTATTGGCGGATGTGTTGAATCCGCTCAATGAATATAGTGTCTTTTTCTATCACAAAATTATCATGGGAAGATTTTTCCTGTGTGGTGGAAAGAGGAAGTGCAACATCAATGGTTCCTAAGGGTTGGAATCCCAGCCCCACCTGAAATGGGCTATGGTCAGTGGAGCTATGGAGAGCCTTGTCGTAACTGTGTTGAACATAGGGGAGACTTGTGTCCCATGTATGTGGATTCTTATAGTTGTACATGCATAGGATGTGCATAATCATCTGATTGATGACCTTTGTTTGGTTGTCTGTTTGGGGATGGAAAGAAATGGATTTTGTAATCTTGGTGTCCAATAGTGACTAGAGACTAGACAAAAATGTGTTGAGGAACTTGTTTTACTGGTCAGAGATGATGGTTTGTGGTATCCCAAAGTGGACCCACACTCGTTATAAGAAGAGATTGAAATTATCTGGCACTGTGATATTCTTCTTGCAGACTGTGAGGATGGCCATCTTCAAAAACCGATCAACGACCACAAATACACAGTCATTTCCTTTCCTAGTAGATGGAAGGCCAAACATGTAATCCATTGAGATGGATCCCCAAGGATTCTCAAGAGTAGAAAGAGGGGTGTATAAGCCTTGCTTCTTTATGGTTCACTTGGAAATGGTAAAGGAAGTGAAAGATATGATGTACTTGCTAAAGTCCTGTCAAAGTTTTGGCCAATAATTTTTTTTTCTGAAGAATGACCATCTTGAATGTGGAAAATCAGTGGCATTCATGCATGTAACAAAGCACTGATAGGTGGTGGTGAAGTCCAAATCTTGGCGATAAAGTTGGGGCCACTCAGATGCGTCATGTCCACAGGAATGGAGCACAGTGGTGAGTGCATCCATAGGAGATCGATTGAGGTATTCAAGGACATGATTTGAGGTACCTGTCTTATACTTGATGTTGAGATGGAACTGTTGTAGGTAGGTGGACCAATTATGATGGTGGTCATTCTGCAATTTCCCCTATGTCTGTAGGAACTGCAGAGGCTTGTGATCAATGTGTATGATTGTATCCTTTCCCATAATGTAATTTTTCCATTAACGATAGGATTGTACAATGGAATACATTTCCTTGTCATAGGTGGGGTATATTCGGATAGTATCTGAGAGTGTCTCACTATGGTATGCCATTGAATGACAATGTTGAGTGATAACTGCACCCACAACATAGTCAGATGCATCAGTCGCAATCTCAAATGGTTACTGCAGATCGAGCAAGGAGAGTACTGGAGATGAGCACAAGAGATGCTTCAGATCATCAAATGCTCGTTGGTGTTCGTTCCCCCACACAAAATTGGCACTGCCACTGCCCTTGGTCACCTAGATGAGGGCCCATGTAATATGGGAGAATCCCAACACGAACTGTCGATAGAAGTTGGCTAGTCCCAAGAAGCTCTGAAGCTCATCTAGTGTGGTTAGGGCTGGCTAGTTACAGATGACTTGGATCTTAGCTGGATCAACATGTGCCCCATGGTCATCAACAATGTAGCCCAAGTATTGCAACCTGTTCATGCTAAAAGAGCATTTTTCCAAGTTGGCATATAGCTTGTGCTGTCACAGAGTGCTTAAAACCTATTAAATATGCCACATGTGCTCCTCCCACGTTCTGCTAAAGATGACGATGACATCAAAATATACCACCACAAAGGAGTTGGTGAAGGGTATCAATACATCATCCATCAACCTCACGAAAGTGGTTAGTGCATTTGTTAAGCCAAAGGGCATGACTAGCCATTGGAAGAGACCTTATTTAGACTTGAAGGTTGTCTTCCATACATCAGTTCGTTCGATGGGAATCTGGTAGTAGCCAGAATTTAGGTCAATCTTGCTAAAGAAATTTCCCCCGTTGGGTTGGTTAAGAAGGTCATTAATCATGGGAATGGGGTGTCAGTTCTTGACTGTGATTTTGTTTAAGGATCTATAATCAATGTAGATTCACCAAGTCTAGTCCTTCTTTTACACTAGTACAATCAGATTTCCGCAAGGGGAGGAGCTGGGTATGATGTGCCCCTTTTGAAGAAGCTCTTGGATCTGACTCCTGATTTCGTCATTTTCCATCAATGAGCGAAGATAGACTGGTCCATTAGCTATAGGTTCACCAAGGGTCAGATCGATTGGATGCTTGACTTGGTAGTGTGTCGGTACCTATGTAGGTGAGGAGAATATGTCTTTGTATTCTTCCACGAACCTGCCCACCTGCTTTTGTTGCAAAGATAGGATCTGTGTAGAGGCCATGGATGTGGTGGCGACCTTCTTACTCTACACACTAATAAAAAAGAAGACAAACTTCTCGGCCTATCAAATGACCTTACTGCATTTCTTAACAAAGATTAAATAAATAATAGTAGGCGACACTACCTTTGGTATCCTGTATGATTTTCTACCCAAAGTAATAATAACACTAGAAGGTCTAGACCCATACACAACATGGCACTTCCAAAAATATTGTTGTCCTAAAATAACATCACAAACTTCAAGGGGATAAATATCCCACAGTACCTCATATTTGAAAGGATTGATGTCGTAGGGAAAACGACACTGTTGGCTGACACGAATATCTCTTACTTGGCGAAGCCAACCGATGGTGTAGGGCTATGGGTGCAGTGTCATTGGAAGGTACAACCACTTGACGACCTCTGATGAAATTAGGTTCTTCTAACTACCACTATTGACAATGAAATGAAGTGGAGCCCCCTTTACCTACATCTGCGAGTGAAAGAGGCATTCCCCTTCCTCTGGTTCCTCTGTTTTGCTTGGCCGGACTTTGGTGGTAGAGACAGTGGAACTGGGTTCAACATTGATAATTTGCTTCCCTCCTTCAAGATTTGATTCAGAATCAAAATCGGCCTCTAACTCGGAATCCTTCAGTTCAACCATGAGTGATTTCTTGGAGCGACATTCTTCCATGTTATGCTAAGGGATTTTATGGTACTCACACAATTTTCTCATGTCCTTATTCACCTTCTCATTTCCCTTCTTGTGTTGTAGCTTCGATTGGTTGTCCTGAGGGTGGTCATCTAGAATTTATCCCTTGTTGTGTGGGTTGGGGCCGACTTTTCCCTTCTTTAGCTGTGAGGGGTTTGCAGATCTAATATCTCGCTTTTTCTTCTTAAAAATTTTCTCGATCTTGACAGTGTATCTATAAGCTGTGCCCAATGAGGTGATGTCCAGAAAATCCATTTCTGTTTGAATGTATCTATGCAAACAACCAGAGTATTTGAGCACCAGATGACGCTCAAAGTATTTGATCCCAATTTGTTGCATAGGGTATGGAAAATATTGGTGAAATCCGGTACTCTCTGATCCGTTTCTTGACCTAGGGTGGTCCATCTGGTGTACTAGTCCTCGTAGCTTCCAACAGGGTAGTATTGTTCTTTAATGGAATCCTAGAAGGAATCCTATGTTGGGGCCACCAAAAACATTGCAAATTACTCTACGACCCGTTTCTCAGAGTAGGTATCCCACCAGTCTTTAACATGGGGAACGACATTGAGGAGTGAAAAAGTGATATTTTCCCTATCAGAAAAATTGTGGACCGAAAAATACCCTTCGAGCAGATTCAACCATTTATCTACTGCATATGCATCTATCAATCCTTCAAATAATGGAATATCAAAATTTACCTGTACCTTGAAGGGGTTTTCATGGCTCCTTGATGAAGATGCTTATCCTATGGGTAGTCGTCGAAGGATCTGCATGAAGTTGTCCATCATTTTGTTCCTTTTTCGCATAAGGGTTTCCTCGAGAAACATTTTAATATGATCTCCTGCTCCATTTTATTTTCATCCCCCATGGGTTTTTATCAGGCTCGGCATGACCTATATTGAAATGGTTCGATTGGTTCGAGTCCCAACTTATGTACCTAGATCTTGTTGGGTACATGCATGAAGAAAAATATATGAAGAGCAGACTGCTCTGATACTAGTGATCCGGATTTAGGTGCGGAACGAACTAATTAAAAGACTGAATACAATAAACATGAAGATATGAAGAATAACAAAAATATCCAGTGAACAATATCTTCTATTGAATAATGAAATAGGCTGAAACTATAAAATATCAGAACTGAAACACTTGCTCGAATGGTGGTAGCTATCTTTGAGAAGAGATGTGGCTACTACGTGCATCCATCTGAGAAGAATGAATTACAATGAGGCTTTAGAGGCATTTTTGATATTACTCATGAATTCCAAAACCCTAGACATCCAAAAACCTAACCCTAGGAGGTGAAACGTCAAAAGTCATGTGGGCCCCTATGGGTAAGTCGGTACCTCAACTTCTTGGGGTCGTAACTTTTGCATACGACCTCTGTTTTAGCCGTGTGATAGACCGTTGGAAAGTTCTTTCAGATAAATACACATCTCATTATCGACATCTAGCTTTGTCTATAGTTTGGCTGTGGCGAGCCAAAAAAAATGTTTAGGCCTCCAAAACATCCCTAGAAGTACAACAAGATGTGCTCACATGAAAAAATATAAAATAATCCAGTTGGATTAGGTGAGAGGCCACCAATATCCACCTGGAAGATGTGTAGGGATTCAGAGAGCCCCAGAAGTGTGGAAACCACAATTACAAAGAAGTACAAAAGAAAGTGTTGAACTAAAAATGGAAAAGAGGATACAGTTGGAATAGGTGGGTGGCCGCCAATAGCCAACTGGATCAACAGGATTGTGGAATTCCCATAGAGTCTTCGCCGACAGTTTTCTATTTCCTTAGCGAGACTCTCCATGCTTCCATTCATGGGTGTAGTTGATTGTTCAACCACCAGTCCTTATTTCATTAACTAATTTTTCCTTGGGATCATGATGAGACTTATTATTTCAACAAAGAGAATTTGGGTCATTTTGACATAATGAACCCTCTCTATAGTTTCCTCTTTCTTTCCTCTAGTGTTATCATGGCCAGTACTTAAAGTCTTCACCCCCGCAGTCAATGATTGACAATATAAACAATAATACATTTACATTGTTCACATGCCATAGCATGGTAATCATAATTAACGATTATTACAAGCTGGGGGAAACATGGGTGTTACACTCATAGTCTAGAGTTTGGATCCACTCCATATCTTCATGCACCAGGAAAATAGAGTCTGACAAGGCTTTGGTAATGTGCATGTAGACGCAGATCCTGGTATAGGAGTGGTACTTGTTGGTTTTATTTTTCTCTGCTATTTTGACGAGGTTACCTAGAGAGTTGTTGATGTCTTTGAGGGTTTCATCATCCCAATATTATTGAGGAAAGGAGTAGAGTCTGATCCAAAAATGTTCCCAGGTGAAGTCTTCTTTGTCTAGATTAAAGCGTCATGTTCAATTCTGAAGGTATAAGCCTGTTGAATTGAAGTAGGGGCCCCTTTATAGTATTTTGTCTCTTTCATCGAGCCAAGTGGAGATGATAGTGAAGAAACCTTTTGAGACAAGTTGGCTGTCAAAATGTGCTTTGGGTTTCCATTTTGCTGCGATCCAGTTTAGAAGTGTTTCATCGACCAGATTCCCATGAATTTTCCTATGAGCACGTAAGTTTTCATTTGTTCAATTATGGCATCGATGTGAGCTGGCAAAAGCTCAATCCTTGGTATTTCCTCTTATCACCTATGATCTTGCATGGGTTCCTGGGTATGGTGATTTTTCGACGCAGGTTCCTGAGTTTTTCCGGAAGCATTGTTTAGGGCTTCTTTGTATGAAAGGGAGGATCCCCCGACTCCTCCCTTGGAGGAGGCCATGGAATTTTGGAGATAGCATTCCAGGACTATGGAGACCTAGACGAGGGTTAGGGAAGAAAGGGGTTTGTGCAGAGCTAGGGTTGTAGGCATCAATGAAAAAGGTGGATCTCAGTCTCCATCACTCTCTACTCTAGAACCTTCCTTTTGTTAGGTCTTCTTACATTGACTTGTTCACATTTATTAAATAGTCATTATTAACTAATGTCGAACTTTATTACATGGAAATATATTATTCTAGCTACGTGAGGGGTTAGAGAGACTAGGTCCCTAACAAATTGATATAGAATCCAAATTTTAGACTTCAAGTAAAGGGTGGTGAGTGGATCCATGCAAAAGGAGAAAGGAGGTGGTACTTCATTAACTATTGTCCACCACCTACTTTTAAAATCCAGTGTCGAAGGAGCTTAATATTACGCGTAGACAGTATTGAGATTATAAACGACGAACATCTGATGCATATCCAAACTACATGCCAATGCCAAAGTTAATGACATTTTACCAAAATTATGAACCATCATAAATATGTTTTACCTACTTACTTGTCGCTTCCGCTAAACTGCTAGATAACAAATTTTAATTTATTTAACTAGCAAAATTTCATCCCAATAAATAATGATGGTTTCTCCAACTAATTGGAAGTGAACAATCCATATAATATTATTTTTATATTAATAACTTCTTAAAATATTATTAATAACATATAATTATAATTCTATACATACTTTTATATTTGAGGACATCCTTAAAATTAATTGTGTGGCTAGATTTTTGTTTTTACAACATTTAAGATATTTAATAAGTTAAATACCATAAAATTTGTTAAAATAAATATTTTCATAATATTTAAAAATAAAAGATAAATTTATATATATATATATATATATATATATATATATATTGTAAATAAAAGAGCACTATATTGATGTTCACATATTTACATGTCAATTACAAAAACAAGAGTTTTCCACCTGCCCTGTCACAATAGGGAAACCAGGACAGGTGGCCATATGAGTCAAGTGTATATGTGACTGTAACTGAAATTCTTTCTGACAAAAAAGATCAGAATGTTCTACTATGCAGTGGTCATTGTCAACTGCCTTACAGAGCTTGACAAAGAATTTTAATTCTCCACAAAATTGAATAAAGAAAAATAAAACCATAAATCGTGATAGAGCTAGCTTGGGCTCGATCTTCCTTGTGCACTGTAGGCTGGGACAAAAAATTGTCCACAGGTTGGACATCTTTTGCTAGCTGGAGAAATCGTCATTGCGTCCATCAGGAGGTCCAAGCATTGTCCCAATAAGTTCTGGATATGGGCCTGGTCATCCATTTTTTTCCACAACTCAAAGATGAGTTGAATGTGCTCCTCTGTAAATCGAATTGGGGTGGGCAGAGGAAGTTCCTCTGTCATGTATGCGTCCATTTCTTCCGCTTCTTCCGTTGCGTATCCTACATCTGCTATAGCCATTGTGTCTTGTTCTATGTCTACCACTTCCATTGCTATCAAGGGAGTTGCCACTTGCCATCTTGGGGGAATCTCTTCCTCCATCACGCAGGAACCGATTCCATATAAGTGGTTTGGAGAGTGAGCTCTTGGAGGGTCGATTACAGGGATATGACTGGGCGGAGGGGCAAATTTCTTGGGAGGGGGGAAATATTCCATGAGAGGGCCGCTACCAGGGTCATTGGTGGGAATTGGGGTGGAGGGATGGTTTTCTTGAGGCCTGAGACGACTGGTGATAATGAGGGTGAGATGGGAGGGGGGGAGACGATTGCGTCTAGTGAAGGCACTGTAATACAGTGGGTATCTCTTGGACTTTCCTCGCTCCCTGGGCATGATGTGAGCCTTGATGAACATAGGAGGGAGGGTTGTGGGTGGGCACAAAGAAAAAAGGCTGTGGAAGATCCATAAAAGGCCAAGGAGCAGACGAGAAAGATGCCAAGGAGGAATGAGATAATGGTTCAACGTCCCAACCTTCATAGAACCTTGCGAGTTGACGTGGGAGGGAGCCATGAAGGCCGAGGTGACTGCACGCCTGGTGTAGGTACACCCAGCCTAGTTCGTGCATGGCTCCCTTAATTCTCCTTGGAGTGCCCAATGCACCTCCATTAAGACACAGTGAATGCGGGTCATTCAAGCTGGAGGGACGATAAACTGGAGACAAGGATTAATAGCTCCCTATACTTCCTGGAACCACCTGACTCTCGTTGCCATCCACTTGTCACCCCATCCGATGGTTAATAACATATTTTTAATAAAATATAAAATTTTATTTTATTTATAAAATTTGGTAATTCTCTAACTTATCAAAAGTTTACATAAAATCATTTTGTATTATAATCATTTTCAATATTAAATTTCTTGTTATGTAAACTTTTAAAAGTCAAAATTACTTTGATTTCTTCCTTCAATTACCTTATATATATATATATTTATATATTTTTTAATTATTGTCTACTAACAACATTCACCTCAATGTAGCTTTTTTCAAAAAGCTAAATAAGTTTTCCTTTTCTTTCTTTCCATTATTTTGTGTATATGGTATATTTTTAAATTTTTTTAATTTGAATTTGATTTCATATAATCTAACATTAAGAACGTTTTCTACATTGTACTTTCTCACTCCATTTTTCACTGCATTTTCCCATTTTGAATTTTCAAATGAATAACTCAGTTATCTAAGTGTTAAAGAAGTGCAATGGGAAATGGTGAGTAAAATAATGAGACAAACAACTAATCCCCAATAGTAAGGATGGCAATGCAAATATTTTGTTCCAACTATTTTTCATTATTTGGGTTATATTTCTATATATATATATAAACAAGATACTTGTATGTATATTTTTTAAATAATGAAATTTTAATTTGAATAAGTAGTATAAATTTATTTTAACCCAGTAATCATTAAGTATTGAGAAGATCAAATTTATGGAGATACAAATTTTTAATATTTTCTCAAATTTTACACTCTAAAAATAATTTGATTCATAAATCTATACTGATTTAGTACATTAATATTAAAGTATTAAAAAATATTAATATATTTTTTAATACATTACTACCTCTCTAATCATTACATTATTTTAATAAACTATTAATTAAAACTAAAAAAATCTTAACACAACAAATTCAAATTCAAATATATATATATATATATATATATATATATATATATATATATATATATATATATATATATATATATATAATATCTTATATCTGAGCCAATGGAAAAGATGACAGAGAAAGACTAATTTCACAGGTCTTTCATCTGAGGCCTCGAAGCACAGGATTAAAGAACAAATCGGATTCTCTTAAGATACAGTTTCCTGTACAACAAAGTTGCAAGCTTTTTTCCAGATCTACTTGCATATTATTAACAGTGATAGACGCAAAAATTGTGTATGTATTATGTTTTTTGATACGTCATGCTCAATATATGTAAAATTTTTATTCTTTTATTAAAACAAACAAACAGTATGTCAAACAAACAGTATTTGGTCCAAAAATAACTATTATGCAAAATTCAATATAGTTGTTTACAGAAAATACACAAGTATATCTCTAAAATGTAATTTCGTTCACATTTATCGAAATAAAATTAGATTTTTTTAATGAGTGAAAAAAATTATTATTATTTTAATATATTATATTACATTAACATTTCCTACAATAATAACTTTTAAATTTGAATTAGCTACCTTGTTTTATAAATAAAAAACACTTTTAAAGTTCTTACTCCAATAAAAAAAAATCATTCACCACAACAATAACTTTTTAATTTGAAATTAGCTACCTTGGTTCATAAATAAAAAACAGTTTTAAAGTTCTTACTCTAATAAAAGAAAATCATTCACTTAATTTATTATTAGTCACGTCTCAAGTAAAGTTCAAATAAGAAAAGGCCTTAAGCGAGATATATATTTGATGAAATATATGACTTGAATTCAAACTACGAAGAGTTTTAAAGGAGATATATTTGATGAATCATCAAAATGTATTGCTAACTTCCAAAAATTCAAAATACTGAAAAAATGAAATCTCATATCATTAAATCCGATTTGTTTGGCAAATTTGATGTTCCGTCATGTTTTCATGATCACTTAACAAAGGTGAAGATGTTCGGCCAGCGATCTTTAACATGTCACTGAATCTATGTTATTCCTATCAGCCATTATAATGAAAATCGATAAGCCATACATATTTGTGTGAAGATAAAGGAAAAGGAACCTAGAACACTTAGGCATCATAAAATTTTACATTAAAAGGCAAGACTGAAACTAAATTTTACAGTAAAATGCATGACTCACAAAATTTTACAGGATATTGCGGTGACAGTTTGAACTCAATTGTGATAAAATTTTGGAATCATTCGACCAGAGAAAGAGTTATAATTAGTGGGAAAATGAATGAACGATTGAGTGAATCATTTAAGTCACCTTCATGCATGTGTCTTTTTTAGTCATGCATATATATTAATTTTTTTTCAAGAAAATTAAATTACTGATTGGTGTGTATCATCGTGTTTTTATCCATTGGATATCATACTAGTGATTGTCATATAAATTTGATTGAATTTATATTGATGAAAATATAAATTTGAATATAAAAATAGATTTGATATAGCAAAAAACTTTTAGAACACTTATTAGCATTTTGAAACACCCTAGATTATAGAGTCAATCATTCAAATTTACAAATGTAAAAATAGATTTGACATAGTCAAAAGCTTTTAAAACACTCATGAATATTTTGAAACACCCTTTAAAATATAAATTATAGAATCAATCATTCAAATCTACATATCTACCGTTTCAACCATTTTTAATGAAATTTTTGAATAAAAATTATTAAAAATTATATAAAAAAAACTTTGAAACTAAGACAGAAAAAAATCGTTGAGATAATCAAATTAAATATCATTACAAAAATCAAGGAATCCCAGAATCGTGGTATGAGCAAATCGAACCAAGGCCACTTACTCACAAGTTTTTCAGAATAATTCAGGGAGAGGTAAGTATTCTAATGGCTAGTGGGCTTTGCCAGACGCAAAGCGAACCAAAAATGATTCACTTTGGCCCATGACAGTTATCTCATGGCCTTTCTTAACAAGAATGATAAAATGGATAACAACAACACTGTGAACACTCTTGCTGTTATCCATATTATCACTCTTGTCTAAATAACTGAATCATTTTTTGGTTCGCTTTACGTCTTGCAAAGTGAACTGGCCATTGCAATACTCATCTCTCCTTGACTTTTCTGAGAAAAAGTTGTTAGGAGGTGGCGTTGGTTCGCTTTGTCCCTCACTTATTGTGAAAAATTTGTGAGGAGGTCGCATTCTCTGCAACCAAATATCAGACATACAACAGAGAAATCTTGATCTGATAGTTGCAAAGAGTTGTTTTGTTAGACTTTTCAACTTATAATCCACAAACTTGTTTGCTAGCATTAGAGATCCCGCATGATGTGAGTGTTTCCCAACACCCCGAATTTCAATCGATTGGAAGTTCTGACACATTCACCTGAACGACAGTAGATTTTGGTCATGCTGATTGAATGGCCTGCACAAAGTCTTTGGTCAACGTTTGATTTTGCTCATGCTCATTGAATGACCTGAACCTATCATTAAACGGCCTGGACAAATTCAACAGTTTTCTGATCATGTTCATTGAATGGCCTGAGCCTATCATTAAATGGCGTGAACAAAGACAACAGTTGATTTTTATCATGCTCATTGAATGCTCTGGACCTATCATCGAGATAAGGAGGATACCCATCCAACAAACCTCAATTCAACAGTTGATTTTGCCCATGCTTATTGAATGGCCTGAACCTGCCCGAACCTATAGTCGAGATAAGGCTGCCCATCCAACAAACGTTACGGTACACTGCCTTGCGGTTGGAATCACGTTGCCCAACCACTCAAGTCACGAGGAAAAATATAAACATCATATTCTTCATTCACTCATTCGGAACCGACCCGATCAGACTTTTTGGAATAGGTGCCGCCCATGCCTTTGTAAGGAAAGTTAGACCCCAATACCTCTTGTATTATAATCACAAGAATAATATTCATCCACTCTAGCTAACCTATATATATATTTTCAAGCCGAATAATGAAATTGGGGCAAAAGAAGAGGCAAAGTAGAGAAGGAAAGGTGATTTGAGAATTGGTTGATTTTGAAATCAGGCTATAAGAGCATTTAGAAGACTTTGAATAAGATTGAAAAAAAGAGTTCAAAGTTTGAGGAGGGAGACCCTCAAGATAAAAGAAACAATCTAGTGATGTGTTGTTGTGAGCAAAGTTTTCTGCTTAATGGGAGAGGTTATCTTAAATGTAAAGTCTCAATTATACTTCACACCATTTGGAATAGGGAATCCATTCATTCTAGTCGACAACCACTATTATTAGAATGTAAAATAAAAGTTGTAAAAAAAAATATACAAAATACAATCATATTCTACATATCCTAGCTAGACATGTATCTAAACTAATAAATACAAAGTTATATATATATATATATATATATATATATATATATAATTACTTTTAGAACGCAAATTTATTGAGAAAACGTCAAAAACATATACACATATATGAAAATTATAGAAATGTAGAAAACAATATTATCAAATTACTATTCACAACCTCATATTCACCATCTCAAAGAAAACATTTTAGAAAATCAAAGAAACAATGTATCTTTTTCCATATTGAAATGTCTACAACATTAAATATACAACCTTACATTATGTTCAATAATATAACGAGCACCAAGTAGTTCTCTGCACACATTACTAGAAACCAAGATTCTCCTCAAAATTCCCCCTTAAGGTTTATTCTCACCAAAATTCATAAAAGAGTTTACGAAGGATTAAAAGGAAAAATCCTCTTCCTTAGCTAGTCGATTCCCTTTTATATTTTGAATTCATAATTGTCTTGTGAACTCCTGGACTTCCTTATTAACAATTATGACTCTTGAACTTCTCTTCATTCTTTTATTGTTTTCTTCATCTGTTTTTTAAAAGAATATTCTACAGATGAAGTTATAATTGACCATGTGCCTTGTCATCCAAATAAGATGATCATACCTCATGCTAAGAACTTCTTATCATATACCTGAAAATTAAAGATCAAAGGCAACTTTATAGGTTATCAATTCTTTGGGCATTATTCTGACACCCCTCTTCAATGCACTGAGATATGAAATAATCAAATTTATTTATTTTGAATGGTTTGTGATGTATTCTTTTAAGTTCTCCTTAGAGGTCCTTGAACTTATCCCAATAGCAATCCCATTACTTGCAATAATCACGTCTAGGTCATTTAACACGTTAGTGATAGGTTGGGGTGATGTCATGTCTCCATGTTGGCACAGGGGTAGACCCAGGGTTCAACGCTCAAGAGTGCACCAACAAAACCCTAACTACTGGCCCTTTCAGCAACACCTGCGAAGCAGATGAAGTCTCACCCGAGGTAGACGAAGGGGTGGTTGCAGGACTCAAGTGTCTGCAACCTTAGTTGTGACACCGATCTGTGAATATACCTTTTACAGGGCACTTAGCATAGATCATTCATCAATATTTAACCCTTATGGTATTTCACGGATGGTACAGAGCATCGCAGTGAATACTTAGACTTAAAGATGATTTAGTACTTAGCCATAGAAATATAGATTAGATTCCACCGATCAAGCACTAAGCATATTATATATCAGATCTAACATTCATTCACATCTCATAAGCACAGAGCATAGCTAGATCTACTTAATCACAACAAGCACTTAGCCAAAAAGGAGATAAACACATTCATAGCACAATACACATAGTTACCGTGGCTCACCCCCACTCTGGGGCTACGTCCACAAAGTCTTCTTCTTTATATTATCTCGATCAAGAGGTTACAACACAGAGCTTCAGTGACCCTTCACACGAGACAAAAGATTTGTGCAACTCGCTAGATCCTTCTTCCTTACACTTCAACACAAAACTACAACAACTTTGCACTTAGATTTCTGATCCCTTTCAATTATGCACAAAGCACTTGCAATATACATCTGATCACACAGATCCAGCTACTAGCACTAAGCCTTTAGCTATATATCACATAGATGTACTACTACTTTCACTATGCAATCACATCTACTACTTCTTACATTGCCTAAGTATCTATTTATAGATTACAAAATGGGCCTAAGTGTGGGTAAACCCACGAGCTGACATCCCTTTCCCTTTACATCAACCCCAAAACCCTAAAAGGTACCCAAAAATAGGTCTTGTTTGCTTCACGTTGCGCTCCATCTTTGGCAAGTTGTCACAGTCCCAAAATGGTCAATTATGACCAAGTATTCTTCAAAACTTGGTCAAGGGCCAACAGGCTCCCAACACTCACCTGTGACTCGTCCCGAGTCACTCAGGTATGATAAAGTCAGCCTTGAATTCCTCGAGCTTGGCTCGATCTGCTTCGACCTGCTGCAGTGCGACATCCTCTTGCTCAGTAAAGTCCTGGATCACTGTGTCATTGAGTGGTCCTTCCAGGCGTTGTTCTGCAATGAGGACAACTTGTTCAAGTTCAACTTCCTAGCTTTCAAGTTTAGCGAACAGTTGGCATGCCCTTTTTTGGATTGGCTGAAGTCGTTGGGCAACTTCCATCACTCTACTTTGCAGTGTATGTACCTGTTGTTGGGTTGTGCGTTGTTTTGCGAACCTCTTCATTCTTTCAACTGGGGTCAAAGTCTTTATCTGTGCCTGTAGCGTGACTGCATGCTTCTTTGCTTCTTGGAGTTGTGCCTCCAATGTCTGCAATTCTGGATTCTTTGCGAGAGTTTCATAAGTCTGGGCGCTTCTAGCGCTCAACTGCTTGCATTCCAAAGAAAAGGTTTTTAATCGGCCAACTGCGCTTCGAGCAGTGGCCTCTTTTAGATCTCTTATTTCTTGAGGGGTCTTGGGCACGATGCAAAGCTCCAGATCCATGATGCAATGTTGGATTTGTTAGATTACTTCTTCCAGTTGGGTGACTTGTTGTGGGAGACGGTCTTCCATCTTCACCTCTACAACTTTCACAGAGTGCAGTTCTTTGTGACTCCTTTCCTGAACTTCAAGTTGCTCTGCTAGCAACTTTGCCTTTTCCTTGACCCTATTCGCTTTCAGGTAAATCTTTTCCCATTCTGCCTCCTTCTGTTGTTCTATAAGTTCTTTCTGTGCTTGCAGCAAAGCCTGGGTGGCTTGTGTTGTGTCTTCTTGAGCTCGTCGAAGGCAAGCTTCGATTTAACCAATGATCCAGTGCAATTGAGTGGGCTCATCGCCTATTCCTGATGGTCCTCTTATTAAGGGTGTTGTAGACACTACTTGGTTGGACTGGAGTGCTTGTTTCACTTCTTTGAGTTCGTGTTTGATTCGGTTGAAGAGCTTCTCCTGGTTTGCTTCTTTCTTTTCTGTGAGCTTGAGTGAAACATTGTTCAACGCGACAATTAGGAAGTCGAAGTCATTTGGGGTAAGGGTAGTTTTAAGCGTGGTCCAAGTGGCCTTAGCTTTCTTTCGGGAGGATGGATTTGGTGGTGTCTATAAATATATATACAACTCTTATTAATATATATATATATATATATATATATTATTTTATTTTTATTATAGATAGCTGAGCGGGGTGACGCTGAAAAATCTTGATATTTTCTCATATTTTTCAGACCTCATAAGAATTTTTTGATACTGTCCTTATTCACCTCCAGAAATGCTTTATTTCTAAAACAACTCATCTTGACAGGGAGACATCCTTTTTGAGTCATTCCTTTACGAAAAAGGGACAGCGTAAAAAGATAAAGATGATCACAACAAACTTCACTTAGAGATTGAAATTAGTAAACTTCTTTCAAACAACATTTTCCAATATCATTTTCAG
>ML808125.1:525520-539816 GCA_009831015.1 Picea engelmannii | reverse complement strand
AAGGTGAGGAGGTTAGGATGATCCCACTAAATCATGAAAGTGAGTAAGATCCAAACCATTCGGATGCCACCTCACCATGGAAGTTTATCCTTCTAGAACCATCGAGAAAATGCTCATTTTTCCCACGTATGAGCATTCTCGCACCCTGTCTATAGAGAAGACTGCGAACCCCTCACGACTTAGCTATGATGCAGCCTGCGAGAATCAGGCATTCTCTCACCCTAGCTATAATGCAGCCTACAAACTTCTTTTTTTATAGGATTTTTACAAAGGAGAATGTAACTTCTTTTCTCAGGGAAATTTCTTCTCTCTTCTTTTTTCAGGAACTCAAGCCACTGACCCCTCTAAAGGCAACAGATAGGTTTACATCATTAACGGTCATAGGGATGACGAAAATAATGTGTAACACTTACCTACAAAATCCCTTGGAGCTCCCGGTTAGCACTCCCTTTATTCAAGAGTAGAACTTCACTGAAGTGCTATATGCTAATCCTTCCACTAGTTTATCGGACAGTTGGGAGAGGTTCTCAATGGACTCCCCAAATCCATGAATCACAACTCCATCTCAAAGGTCCCTAGGTCTCAATGTTAGGCCACTCTTAGAGGGACACCTGTCAAGCCAAATCATGCTGGAAATATGATTGGCACATGCCTCAGGTCATCGAAATCTCTTTACTATGCCACAAGGCCACCACACATGGCATCACCATTCCTCGACACATCGACGCCCACGTGCTCTCGACATGATATGCACGTCCACATGATTAAATGACCAAGAGGGTTCCCAAAGGATCCTTAGATAGATGGTCCACATTACTTCATGACTTTGAAATTCAGGGGTTTTGGTGTTATAAAACCTCTTTTATCCCGAGGTGGTCAACACCAGACTGACCACAACATAGATCCAATGTTCAGGGCAGATCCTAAATACCCTCATATCTAGGACTCACATTACTTCATGTCCGAGAAGTGGATAGAGGTTAAACAATGGGAGGGATCCTACAATAACAATTAAATGAATTCCAATTTTCGGTCAACCGTCAAGTTATCAGTCTGATAGGTTGCTTTCATTGCATTTGGACATTGCAATGTTCATTTACACCAGAGTTCTGGACTACTGTAGTCCCGAATAAGTTAGATCCTTTTTGGGTGTAGTGAGGGGTTCCATGGACCTGGTCCCATGGAAATTTTTCAACCTCCAGAGGCTACACTCATAAATCTTAGCCAAGATTTGGTTAAGGTTGTGGGAATGAGCATGTGGTCTCTTGTATGATTGGTTTGAAGGAAGCACCTTCCATTCACATAAATTAAGTTATAAAACAGGGAAAGGTACTTTCAAGGGATCAACGGGTGATCTGGATTTAGGAGCATAACAAATTGATTAAAACACTGAATACAATAAACACAAAGATATGAAGAATAACACAAATATCCACTGAACAATATATTCTATTGAATAATGAAATAGGATTAAACTGTAAAACTACAGAACTGAAACACTTTCTCGAATGGTGGTAGCTATCTCTGAGAAGAGATGTGGTTTCTACACACACCCGTCTGAGAAGAATGAATTACAATGAGGCTCTAAAGGCATTTTTGATATTACTCATGATTTCCAAAACCCTATACATCCAAATACCTAACCCTAGGAGGTGAAACATCAAAATTCATGTGGGCCCCTATGTGTAAGTTGGTACCTCAACTTCCCAAGGTCGTAACTTTTGCATACGACCTCCATTTTAGGAACGTGATATCCCCTTGGAAAGGTCTTTCAGAGAACTACACATTCCGCCATCAAACTCTGACTTTGTCTACAGTTGGATTATGGAGAGACAAAAAAATATTTTTTAGGCCTTTAAAACAACCTTGAAACTACATCAAGATGTGATGACATGAAAACATACAAAATAAGCCAATTGGGATTAGGTGAGAGGCCACCAATATGCACCTGGAAGATGTGTAGGGATTCAGACAACCCCAAAAGTGTGGAACCCACAATTACAAAGAATTACAAAAGAATGTGTTGAACTAAAAATGGACAAGAGGAGCCTATTGGAATAGGTGGGTGGCCACCAATAGCCAACTGGATCAATCCTCCCTCCTTAGGAAGAAATGGTCTCCATTGCGTTGAATTCCCCCATCAGGTGAGGAAACTTATGCTGGATTTGGCCCCGGGTGAGACACTTTCCTTGGTGTAAGAGTTTCCCTGCCTTGACAATCCAATAAAGTTGGATCCTCTGTTGACAAGTGCCCTTGACTTGTGTGTCCACTATTTGATTAGTGGATGCTTGTTCAATGCAGTCAGTTTTGATTTATGTGGGAGTCAGTTGTTCTACGATCTCTGAGGTGTCCAATAATGGTGGAAAATATGGTTGAAGGAGGTCCACATTGAACACTAGGTGCAGGCCAAGGAAGGGTGGAGAGTTGAGCTCAAAATCATTGCTACCCACGACCTTGGTGATAGTGTAAGGCCCATAGCGAAGTGGGAGGAGCTTCCGATGGGGCCTTGTGAGACACTCCTTCTGCAAATGTAACCAGACCTTGTCACCAACCTGAAACTGGTGTGGTATCCTATGTTGATCATGGCACTGCTTGCACTTAGCATTAGATTTCTAAAAAATATCCGAGACCTATTGGCGGATGTGTTGAATCCGCTCAATGAATCTAGTGGATTTTTCTAGCACAGAATTATCATGGGAAGATTTTTCCTGTGTGGTGGAAAGAGGAAGTGCAACATCAATGGCTCCTAAGGGTTGGAATCCCAGCCCCACCTGAAATGGGTTATGGTCGGTGGAGCTATGGAGAGCCCTGTTGTAATTGTGTTGAACATAGGGGAGACTCTTGTCCCATGTACGTGGATTCTTATAGTTGTACATGCATAGGAGGTGCACAATCATTTGCTTGACAACCTTTGTTTGGCCATCTGTTTGGGGGTGGAAAGAAATGGATTTTGTGATCTTGGTGTCCAATAGTGACTAGAGATTGGACCAAAATGTGTTGAGGAACTTGTTGTCCTGGTCAGAGATGATGGTTTGTGGTATTCCAAAGTGGAACCACACTCATTATAAGAAGGGATTGAAAGTATCTGGAACTGTGATATTCTTCTTGCAGGCTGTGAGGACAACCATCTTCAAAAACCGATCAACGACCACAAAAACACAGTCATTTCCTTTCCTAGTAGATGGAAGGCCAGACATGTAATCCATTGAGATGGATTCCCAAGGATTCTCAGGAGTAGGAAGAGGGGTGTATAAGCCTTGCTTCTTCATGGTTTGCTTGGCAATGGTAAAGGAAGTGAAAGATGTGATATACTTGCTGAAGTCCTCTCAAAGTTTTGGCCAATAAATTTTTTTTCTGAAGAATGACCATCTTGAATGTGGAAAATCGGTGACATTCGTGCCTTTAACAAAGCACTGATAGGTGGTGGAGAAGTCCACATCTTGGCGATAAATTTTGGGCCACTCAGATGCTTCATGTCCACAGGAATGGAGCACAGTGGTGAGTGCATCCATAGGAGATTGATTGAGGCAGTCAAGGACATGATTTGAGGTACATGTCTTATACTTGATGTTGAGATGGAACTGCTATAGGTAGGTGGACCAATTATGATGGTGGTCGTTCTGCAATTTCCCCTATGTCTGTAGGAACTATAGAGGCTTGTGATCAATGTGTATGATCGTATCCTTTCCCATAATGTGATTTTTCCATTAACGATAGGCTTGTATAATGGAATACATTTCCTTATTATAGGTGGGGTATATTCGGATAGTATCTGAGAGTGTCTCACTATGGTATGCCATCGGATGACAGTGTTGAGTGAGAACTGCACCCACAACATAGTCAGATGCATCAACCTCAATCTCAAATGGTTACTGCAGATCGAGCAAGGAGAGTACTGGAGCTGAGCACAAGATATTCTTTAGATCATCAAATTCTCGTTGGTGTTCGTTCCCCCACACAAACTTGGCCCTGCCACTTCCCTTGGTCACCTGGATGAGGGCCCATGCAATATGGGAGAATCCCAACACGAACCGTCGATATAAGTTGGCTAGTCCCAAGAAGCTCTGAAGCTCATCTAGTGTGGTTAGGGCTTGCTAGTTACAGATGACTTGGATATTATCTAGATCAACATGTACCCCATGGTCATCAACAATGTAACCCAAGTATTGCACCTTGTTCATGCTAAAAGAGCATTTTTCCAAGTTGGCATATAGCTTGTGTTGTCACAGAGTGCTCAAAACCTACTGAATATGCCGCATGTGCTCCTCCCATGTTCTGCTGAAGATGAGGATGCCATCCAAATATACCACCACAAAGGAGTTGGTGAAGGGTCTCAATACATCATCCATCAACCTCACGAAAGTGGTTAGTGCATTTGTTAAGCCAAAGGGCATGACTAGCCATTCGAAGAGACCTTATTTAGACTTGAAGGTTGTCTTCCATACATCAATTTGTTCGATGGGAACCTGGTGGTAGCCAGAATTTAGGTCAATCTTGCTAAAGAAATTTCGCCCCTTGGGTTGGTCAAGAAGATCATCAATCATGGGAATGGGGTATCGACTCTTGACTGTGATTTTGTTTAAGGATATGTAATCAATGCAGAGTCACCAAATCTAGTCCTTCTTCTACACCAGTACAATCATATTTCCGCAAGGGGAGGAGATGGGTATGATGTGCCCCTTTTGAAGAAGCTCTTGGATCTGACTCCTGATTTCGTCATTTTCCATCAGCGAGCGAAGATAGACTGGTCCATTAGCTAGAGGTTCACCGAGGGTCAAATCAATTGGATGCTTGACTTGGCAGTGTGTCGATACCTATGTAGGTGAGGAGAAGATGTCTTTGTATTCTTCCACGAACCTGCCCACTTGATTTTGTTGCAAAGATAGGATCTGTGTAGAGGCCATGGATGTGGTGGCGACCTTCTTCTTACTCTACACACTAATAAAAAAGAAGACGAACTTCTCGGCCTATGAAATGACCTTACTGCATTGCTTAACAAAGATTAAATAAATAATAGTAGGCGACGCTACCTCTGGTATCCTGTATGATTTTCTACCCAAAGTAATAATAACACTAGAAGGTCTAGACTCATACACAACATGACGCTTCCAAAAATATTGTTGTCCTAAAAGAACATCACAAAATTCAAGGGGAGAAATATCCCACAGTACCTCATATTTGAAAGGATTGATGCCGTAGGGTAGACGACACCGTTGGCTGACACGAATATCTCTTACTCGACGAAGCCAACCAATGGTGTAGGGCTATGGGTGCAGTTTCATTGGCAGGTACAACCACTTGAAAACCTCTGATGAAATTAGGTTCTTCTAACTACCACTATTGACAATGAAATGAAGTGGAGCCCCCTTTACCTACATCTATGAGTGAAAGAGGCATTCCCCTTCCTTTGGTTCTTTTGTTTTGCTTGGCTGGACTTTGGTGGTAGAGACATCGGAACTGGGTTCAACATTGATAATTTGCTTCCCTCCTTCAGGATTTGATTTAGAATCAAAATCGGCCTTTGACTTGGAATCCTTCAGTTCAACCATGAGTGATTTCTTGGAGTGACATTCTTTTGTGTTATGCTAAGGGATTTTATGGTACTCACACAATTTTCCCGTGTCCTTCTTCACCTTCTCATTTCCCTTCTTGTGTTGCGGCTTTGACTGGTTGTCCTGAGGGCGACCATCTAGACTTTCTCCCTTGTTGTGTGGGTTGGGGCTGACTTTTCCCTTCTTCGGCTGTGAGGGGTTTGCAGATCTAATATCTTGCTTTTTCGTCTTAAAATTTTTCTCGATCTTGATAGCGTATCTATAAGCTATGCCTAATGAAGCGATGTCCAGAAAATGCATTTCTGTTTGAATGTATCTATGCAAACAACCAGGGTATTTGAGCACCAGATGACGCTCAGAGTATTTGATCCCAATTTGTTGTGTAGGGTATGAAAATATTGGTGAAATCTGGTACTCTCTGATCTGTTTCTTGACCTAGGGTGGTCCATTTGGTGTACTGGCCCTCATAGCTTCCAACAGGGTAGTATTGTTCTTTAATGGAATCCTAGAAGGAATCCTATGTTGGGGCCACCAAAAACATTGCAGATTACTCTACGAACTGTTTCTCGGAGTAAGTATCCCACCAGTCTCTAACATGGGGAACGACATTGAGGAGTGAAAAAGTGATATTTTCCCTATCAGAAAAATTGTGGACCGAAAAATATCCTTCGAGAAGATTCAACCATTTATCTACTGCATATGCATCTATCAATCCTTCAAATAAAGGAATATCAAAATTTACCTGTACCTTGAAGGGGGTTGCATGTCTCCTTGATGAAGATGCTTATCCTATGGGTAGTCATCAAAGGATCTGCGTGAAGTTGTCCATCATTTCGTTCCTTTTTCGCATGATGGTTTCCTCGAGAAACATTTTAATATGATCTCCTGCTCCATTTTATTTTTGTCCCCCATGGGTTTTTATCAGGCTCGACACGATCGATATTGAAATGGTTCGATTGGTTCGAGTCCCATCTTCTGTACCCAGATCTTATTGGGTACATGCATGAATAAAAATATATGAAGAGCAGACTGCTCTAATACTAGTGATCCAGATTTAGGTGCGGAACGAACTAATTAAAAGACTGAATACAATAAACACAAAGATATGAAGAATAACACAAATATCCAGTGAACAATATCTTCTATTGAATAATGAAATAGGCTGAAATTGTAAAATTGCAGAACTGAAACACTTGCTCGAATGGTGATAGTTATCTCTGAGAAGAGATGTGGCTGCTACGTGCATCCGTCTGAGCAGAATGAATTACAATGAGGCTCTGGAGGCATTTTTGATATTACTCATGAATTCCAAAACCCTAGACATCCAAAAACCTAACCCTAGGAGGTGAAACGTCAAAAGTCATGTGGGACCCTATGGGTAAGTTGGTACCTCAACTTCTCGGGGTCGTAAATTTTGCATACAACCTCTGTTTTAGCCGTGTGATAGACCGTTGGAAAGTTCTTTCAGATAAATACACATCTCATTATCGACATCTAGCTTTGTCTATAGTTTGACTGTGGCGAACCAAAAAAAATGTTTAGGCCTCCAAAACATCCCTAGAAGTACAACAAGATGTGATGACATGAAAAAATACAAAATAAGCCAGTTGGATTAGGTGAGAGGCCACCAATATCCACCTGGAAGATGTGTAGGGCTTCAGAGAGCCCCAAAAGTGTGGAAACCACAATTACAAAGAAGTACAAAAGAAAGTGTTGAACTAAAAATGGAAAAGAGGAGACAGTTGGAATAGGTGGGTGGCCGCCAATAGCCAACTAGATCAACGTGATTGTGGAATTCCCATAGAGTCTTCCCCGATAGTTTTCTATCTCCTTAGCGAGACTCTCCATGCTTCCATTCATTGGGGTAGTTGATTGTTCAACCACCAGTCCTTATTTCATTAAATAATTTTTCTTGGGATCATGATGAGACTTATTATTTCAACAAAGAGAATATGGGTCATTTTGACATAATGAACCCTCTCTATAGTTTTCTCTCTCTTTCCTCTAGTGTTATCATGGCCAGTACTTAAAGTCTTCACCCCCGCAGTCAATGATTGACAATATAAACAATAATACATTTACATTGTTCACATGCCATAGCATGGTAATCATAATTAACGATTAATTACAAGCTGGGGGAAACATGGGTGTTACACTCATAGTCTAGAGTTTGGATCCACTCCATGTCTTCATTCGCCAGGAAAATAGAGTCTAACAAGGCTTTGGTAATGTGCATGTAGACGCAGATCCTGGTATAGGAGGTGTACTTGTTGGTTTTATTTTTCTCTGCTATTTTGACGAGGTTACCCAGAGCATTGTCGATGTCTTTGAGGGTTTCATCATCCCAATATTATTGAGGAAAGGAGTAGAGTCTGATCCAAAAATGTTCCCAGGTGAAGTCTTCTTTAACTAGATTAAAGCGTTATGTTCAATTCTGAAGGTATAAGCTTGTTGAATTGAAGTAGGGGCCCCTTTCTAGTAGTTTGTCTCTTTCATCGAGCCGAGTGGAGATGATAGTGAAGAAACCTGTTGAGCCAAGTTGGATGTCAAAATGTGCTTTGGGTTTCCATTTTGCTGCGATCCAGTTTAGAAGTGTTTCATCGACCAGATTCCGATGAATTTTCCTATGAGCACGTAAGTTTTCATTTGTTCAATTATGGCATTGATGTGAGTTGGGAAAAGCTCGATTTTTGGTATTTCCTCTTATCACCTATGATCATGCATGGGTTCCTGGGTATGGTGATTTTTCGGCGCAGGTTCCTGAGTTTTTCCGGAAGCATTGCTTAGGGATTCTTTGTATGAAAGGGAGGATCCCTCGACTCCTCCCTTGGAGGAGGCCATGGAATTCTAGAGCTAGCATTCCAGGACTATGGAGACCTAGACGAGGGTGAGGGAAGAAAGGGGTTTGTGCAGAGCTAGGGTTGCAGGCATCATTGAAAAAGGTGGAGCTCGATCTCCATCACTCTCTACTCTAGAACCTTCCTTTTGTTAGGTCTTCTTACATTGACTTGTTCAGATTTATTAAATAGTCCTTTTTAACTAATGTCGAACTTTATTACATGGAAATATATTATTCCACCTACGTGAGGGCTTAGAGAGGTTAGGTCCCTAACAAATTGATATAGAATCCAAATTCTAGACTTCAAGTAAAGGTTGGTGAGTGGATCTATGCAAAAGGAGGTAGTACTTCATTAACCATTGTCCACCACCTACTTTTAAAATCCAGTGTCGAAGGAGCTTAATATTACGCGTAGACAATATTGAGATTATAAATGACGAACATCTGATGCATATCCAAACTACATGTCAATGCCAAAGTTAATGACATTTTACCAAAATTATGAACCATCATAAATATGTTTTACCTACTTACTTGTCGCTTCCGCTAAACCGTTGGATAACAAATTTGAATTTATTTAACTAGCAAAATTCCATCCCAAGAAATAATGATGGTTTCTCCAACTAATTGGAAGTGCACAATCCATATAATATTATTTATATATATATATTTTTTAAGTAAAAAAGGCGAATCTTGTTATATTAAAACTTCAAAAAAGAAATACACTTGTCAAACATGAGCCAGTTGTCCTGCCTATACAGGAAACTAGAACAGCTGGCCAGTCCACAGTAGCATGTAAAATCGAACAGCTCGTTTCGCCACCCTGCCCGAAGGAAACCAGGGTGCATGTTCATTTCCCTCAGCAGTGTAGTGAGGTCTATGCTAACGCTAACTAGGCTAATAACTAAAGAGATACAACTCTGATAAACAACAAAAGAAATGGAGTTGGAGGCCATGTGAAACAGAAGAACCTATTCACCGCAGTCCTCTCTGTCGTCCTCTGCCTTGCCACTGTTGATAGGAATGACATAGGGCTGAGCACAGGTGGGACATTGTCACCGAGGTGTGGCACTGGAGTAGGCTGCGTAAAGCATGTCCAGACATTGGCTAACGTGGACGACTCTGAAAATTTGATCATCTACCAGATTGCGGACCTCAAAGATCAGATTTAGGTGCTCTGGGTGTAGGAGTGGTGGCGATGGCGACGACTTAGCTTTGGCATCCGTTTCCTGGTGACCCTATGTCTTCCTCTGCGACTGCGAATCAATGTTTCTTTCCGGCAGCTCGTCCTCTACCCGACAAGTGGCAAACTCTTCAATAGGAGCGTTATTGGGGCCGTGGGTCTCTCTCAAGCTGGGCGGTGGTGCTGCTTCTCCAATGCATGCCAGAGGGTTCCAATTATCTGGAATCGTAAACATTTGGCTCTTAGAGAAGTCCAGTGGGAGCTCCATGAGCGAAATTTCCTCGACGAATGTTCGGGGAGGCGAGTTTGTTGCTAGGGTCTCTCTGCGTCACTTCCTCTTGGCCAGGAGCAAATCTCGTTCAAACTTCTTGTGTCTTTTCCTCTTGGACTCAGCCGCGTACCATCCTGATCCCCTGTGGGATCTCCCTCTCACTCGCGGCATAATGAGAACGAGGACCAATGCCAGGATGTCTCCTGCGCTTCGATTCCTTCTCTGCTTGGCGAGCTTCGAATGCATTCGAAGAGTTCCGATAAGGCGGGTAATGACATAAAAAATGGTTGCAGCCATTAAAGTTGAGAGCTTAATGCTCTGGTTGGCCGGCCTGTGCTCACGCGCGAGAGGCCCCATCGATAAACGGAGGACGACGGAGGTGAGAGCCTTCATAAATCGCTGTGGTGTGAGGTGAGAGCCACCATAAATGGCCTCTCCCTGCGCGCCTCCACGTGTCCTTCCTTTCCGCGTGGCACCCCATCTGGGGGAATATTATTTTTATATTAATAACTTCTTAAAATATTATTAATAACATATAATTATAATTCTATACATACTTTTATATTTGAGGACATCCTTAAAATTAATTGTGCAGATAGATTTTTGTTTTTACAACATTTAAGATATTTAATAAGTTAAATACCATAAAATTTGTTAAAATAAATATTTTCATAATATTTAAAAATAAAAGATAAATTTAATAATATATATATATATATATATATATATATATATATATATATATATATATATATATATATATATATATATATAGATTGTAAATAAAAGTGCACTATATTGATATTCACATATTTACATGTCAATTACAAAAACAAGAGTTTTCCACCTGCCCTATCACAACAGGGAAACCAGGACAGGTGGCCATATGAGTCAAGTGTATATGTGACTGTAACTGAAATCCTTTCTGACAAAAATGATCATAATGTTCTACTATGTAGTGGTCATTGTTGACTGCCTTATAGAGCTTGACAGAGAATTTTAATTCTCCACAAAATTGACTACAGAAAAATAAAACCATAAATCCTGATAGAGCTAGCTTGGGCTCGGTCATCCTTGGGCACTGTAGGCTGGGACAGAAAATTGTCCACAGGTTGGACATCTTTTTCTAGCTGGAGCAGTTGTGATTGCGTCCATCAGGAGGTCCAAGTGTTGTCCCAAGAAGTTCTGGATATGGGCCTGGTCATCCATTTTTTTCCTCAACTCGAAGATGAGTTGAATGTGCTCCTCTGTAAATTGAATTGGGGTGGGCGGAGGAAGTTCCTCTATCATGTCTGCGTCCATTTCTTTCGTTGCGTCCACTGCTTCTGTTGCATATCCTACATCCTCTATAGCCACTGTGTCTTGTTCTATGTCCACCACTTCCATTGCTATCAAGGGAGTTGCCACTTGCCATCTTGGGGGAATCTCTTCCTCCACCACACAGGAGCCGATTCCATATAAGTGGTTTGGAGAGTGAGCTCTTGGAGGGTCGATTACAGGGATATGACTGGGCGGAGGGGAAAAGTTCTCGGGAGGGGGAAAATATTCCATGAGAGGGCCGCTACCAGGGTCATTGGTGGGAATTGGGGTGGAGGGATGGTTTTGTTGAGGCCTAAGACGACTGGTGATAATGAGGGCGAGATGGGAGGGGGGGAGACGATTGCGTCTACTGAAGGCATTGTAATACAGTGGGTCTCTCCTGGACTTTCCTCTCTCCCTGGGCATGATGTGAGCCTTGATGAACATAGGGGGGAGGGTTGTGGGTGGGCACAAAGAAAAAAGGTTGTGGAAGATCCATAAAAGGTCGAGGAGCAGACGAGAAAGATGCCAAGGAGGAATGAGATAATGGTTCAACGTCCCAACCTTCATAGAACCTTGCGAGTTGACATAGGAGGGAGCCATGAAGGTCGAGGTGACTGCAGGCCTGGTGCAGGTACACCCAGCCTAGTTCGTGCATGGCTCCCTTAATTCTCGTTGGAGTGCCCAATGCACCTCCATTAAGACGCAGTGAATGCGGGTCATTCAAGCTGGGGGACGATAGGCTGGCGACAAAGATTAATAGCTCCCTATGCTTCCTGGAACCACCTAACTCCCATTGCCATCCACTTGTCACCCCATCCGATGGTTAAAAATATGTTTTTAATAAAATATAAATTTTTATTTTATTTATAAAATTTGGTAATTCTCTAACTTGTCAAAAGTTTACCTAAAATCATTTTGTATTATAATCATTTTCAATATTAAATTTCTTATAACATTAAATGTTATGTAAACTTTTAAAAGTCAAAATTACTTGATTTCTTCCTTTAATTGGCTTATATATATATTTATATATTTTTTAATTATTGTCTACTAACAACATTCAACTCAATGTAGTTTTTTTTAAAAAGCTAAATAATTGTTTTCCTTTCTTTCTTTCCATTATTTTGTGTATATGGTATATTTTTAAATTTTTTTAATTTAAATTCAATTTCATATAATCTAAAATTAATTGTTTTCCCTTTCTTTCTTTCCATTATTTTGTGTATTTCCATTATTTTGTGTATATGATATATTTTTAAATTTTTTAAATTTAAATTTGATTTCATATAATCTAAGATTATGAACGTTTTCTCTTTATACAAAACATCACACTTTCTCACTCCATTTTCCCATTTTGAATTTTCAAATGAATATCTCAGTTATCTAAGTGTTAAAGAAGTACAATGGGAAATGGTGAGTAAAATAATGAGACAAACAACTAATCCCCTATAGTAAGGATGGCAATGCAAATATTTTGCTCCAACTATTTTCCATTATTTGGGTTATATTTCTACATATATAAACAAGATACTTGTATATATATTTTTTAAATAGTGAAATTTTAATTTGAATAAGTAGTATAAATTTATTTTAATCCAGTAATTATTAAGTATTGAGAGGATTAAATTTATGGAGATATAAATTTTTAATATTTTCTTAAATTTTGAACTCTAAAAAAGATTCGATCCATAAATCTATGCTGATTTAATACACTAATATTAAAGTATTAAAAAATATTAATATATTTTTTAGTATATTAATATGTTTTTTAATATATTACTACCTCCCTAATCATTACATTATTTTAATAAACTATTAATTAAAGTTAAGAAAAATCTGAACACAACAAATTCAAACATATATATATAGTCTCTCTGAGCCAATGGAAAAGATGACAGAGAAAGACTAATTTCACAGGTCTTTCAATGGAAAAGATGACAGAGAAAGACTAATTTCACAGGTCTTTCATCTAAGGCCTCGAAGCACAGGATTAAAGAACAAATCGGATTCTCTTAAGATACAGTTTCCTATACAACAAAATTGCAAGCTTTTTTTCAGATCTACTTGCATATTATTTTGAACAGTGATAGACGCAAAAATTGTGTATGTATTATGTTTTTTGATACATCATGTCATGCTCAATATATGTAAAATTTTTATTCTTTTATTAAAACAAACAAACAGTATGTCAAACAAACAGTATGTGGTTCAAAAATAACTATTATGCAAAATTCAACATAGTTAGCTTAAGGTTTACAGAAAATACACAAGTATATCTATAAAATGTAATTTCGTTCACATTTATTGAAATAAAATTAGATTTTTTTAATGAGTGAAAAAATTTATTATTATTTTAATACATTATATTACATTAACATTTCCTACAATAATAACTTTTTAATTTGAATTAGCTACCTTGTTTTATAAATAAAAAAACACTTTTAAAGATCTTACTCCAATAAAAAAAATCATTCACCACAACAATAACTTTTTAATTTGAAATTAGCTACCTTGTTTTATATATCAAAAACAGTTTTAAAGTTCTTACTCTAATAAAAGAAAATCATTCACTTAATTTATTATTAGTCACGTCTCTTATATATTTATGATAAGTAAAGTTCAAACAAGAAAAGGCTTTAAGCGAGATATATATTTGATGAAATATATGACTTGAATTCAAACTACGAAGAGTTTTAAAGGAGATATATTTGATGAATCATCAAAATGTATTGCTAACTTCCAAAAATTCAAAATACTGAAAAAAATGAAATCTCATATCATTAAATCCGAGTTGTTTGGCAAATTTGATGTTCCGTCATGTTTTCTTGATCACTTAACAAAGGTGAAAATGTTCGGCCAGCGATCTTTAACGTGTCACTGAACCTATACCTGGAAGTGTTATTCCTAATTATAATGAAAATCGATTAGCCATACATATTTGTGTGAAGATAAAGGAAAAGGAACCTAGAACACTTAGGCATCGTAAAATTTTACATTAAAAGGCACGACTGAAACTAAATTTTACAGTAAAATGCATGACTCACAAAATTTTACAGGATATTGCGGTGACAGTTTGAACTCAATTGTGATAAAATTTTGGAATCATTCGACCAGAGAAAGAGTTATAATTAGTGGGAAAATGAATGAAC
>ML808125.1:514578-525470 GCA_009831015.1 Picea engelmannii | reverse complement strand
TATTGCGGTGACAGTTTGAACTCAATTGTGATAAAATTTTGGAATCATTCGACCAGAGAAAGAGTTATAATTAGTGGGAAAATGAATGAACGATTGAGTGAATCATTTAAGTCACCTTCATGCATGTGTCTTTTTTAGTCATGTATATATATTATTTTTTAAATTCAAGAAAATTAAATTACTGATTGGTGTCTATCATCGTTTTTTTATCCATTGGATATCATACTAGTGATTGTCATATAAGTTTGATTGAATTTATATTGATGAAAATGTAAATTTGAATGTAAAAATAGATTTGATATAGCCAAAAACTTTTAGAACACTTATTAGCATTTTGAAACACCCTAGATTATAGAGTCAATCATTCAAATTAACAAATGTAAAAATAAATTTGACATAGTCAAAAACTTTTAAAACACTCATTAACATTTTGAAACACTCTTTAAAATATAAATTATAGACTTAATCATTCAAATCTACAATTTCAACCATTTTTAATAAAAATGAAATTCTTGAACAAAAATTATATAAAAAAAACTTTCAAACTAAGACAGAAAAAAATCGTTGAGATAATCAAATTAAATAGCATTACAAAAATCAAGGAATCCCAGAATCGTGGTATTTGCAAAGCGAACCAAGGCCACCTACTCACAAGTTTTCCAGAATAATTCAGGGAAAGGTAAGTATTCTCATGGCGAGTAAAGCTAACCAAAAAGGCTTCACTTTGGCCCATGACAGTTATCTCATGGTCTTTCTTGAGAAGAATGATAAAATGGATAACAACAACACTGTGAACACTCTTTATCCATATTATCACTCTTGTCTAGAAGAACTGAATCATTTTTTGGTTCGCTCTACCTCTTGCAAAGCCAACTGGCCATTCCAATTCTCATCTCTCCCTGACTTTTCTGAGAAAAAGTTGTTAGGAGGTGGCCTTGGTTCGCTTTGTCCCTCACTTATTGTGAAAAAAATGTGGGGAGGTGGCATTCTCTGCAACCAAATATCAGACATACAACATAGAAATCTTGATGTGATAGTTGCAAAGAGTTGTTTTGTTAGACTTTTCAACTTATAATCCACAAACTTGTTTGCCATATATATAAGAAGCTAGCATTAGAGATCCCGCATGATGTGAGTGTTTCCGAACACCCCGAATTTCAATCGATTGCAAGTTCTGACACATTCACCTGAACAACAGTAGATTTTGGTCATGCACATTGAATGGCCTGCACAAAGTCTTTGGTCAACAGTTGATTTTGCTCATGCTCATTGAAAGACCTGAACCTATCATTAAACGACTTGAACAAATTCAACAGTTTTCTGATCATGTTCATTGAATGGCCTGAACCTATCATTAAATGGCGTGAACAAAGACAACAGTTGATATTTATCATGCTTATTGAATGCCCTAGACCTATAATCTAGATAAGGAGGATACCCATCCAACAAACCTCAATTCAACAGTTGATTTTGCCCATGCTTATTGAATGGCCTGAACCTGCCCGAACCAATAGTCGAGATAAGGCTGCCCATCCAACAAACGTTACGGTACACTGCCTTGCGGTTGGAATCACGTTGCCCAACCACTCAAGTAACGAGGAAAAATATAAACATCATATTCTTCATTCACTCATTCGGAACCGACCCGATCAGACTTTTTGGAATAGGTGCCGCCCATGCCTTTGTAAGGAAAGTTAGACCCCAATACCTCTTCTATTATAATCACAAGAATAATATTCATCCACTCTAGCTAACCTATATATATATTTTCAAGCCGAATAATGAAATTGGGGCAAAAGAAGAGGCAAAGTAGAGAAGGAAAGGTGATTTGAGAATTGGGTTGATTTTGAAATCACGCTATAAGAGCATTTAGAGAAGACTTTGAACAAGATTGGAAAAAAGAGTTCAAAGTTTGAGGAGGGAGACCCTCAAGAGAGAAACAATCTAGTGATGCGTTGTTGTGAGCAAAGTTTTCTGCTCAATGGGAGAGGTTATCTTAAATGTAAAGTCTTAATTATACTTCACATCATTTGGAATAGGGAACCCATTCATTCTAGTGGGACAACCACTATTATTAGAATGTGAAATGAAAATTGTAAAAAAAGAAATACAAAATGCAGTCATATTCTACATATCCTAGCTAGACATGTATCTAAACTAATAAATACAAAGTTATATATATATATTATTACTTTTAGAACACAGATTTATTGAGAGAAACATCAAAAACATATACACATATATGAGCATTATAGAAATGTAGAAAACAATATTATCAAATTACTATTCACAACCTCATATTCATCATCTCAAAGAAAACATTTTAGAAAATCAAAGAAAGAATGTATCTTTTTCCATATTGAAATGTCTACAACACTAAATATACAACCTTACATTATGTTCAATAATATAACGAGCACCAAGTAGTTCTCTGCACACATTACTAGAAACCAAGATTCTCCTCAAAATTGCCCCTTAAGGTTTATTCTCACCAAAATTCATAAAAGAGTTTACGAAGGATCAAAAGGAAAAATCTTGTTCCTTAGCTAGTCGATTCCCTTTTATATTTTGAATTCATAATTGTCTTGTGAACTCCTGGACTTCCTTATTAACAATTATGACTCTTGAACTTCTCTTCTTTCTTTTATTGTTTTCTTCTTCTGTTTTTTAAAAGAATATTCTACAGATGAAGTTATAATTGACCATGTGCCTTGTCATCCAAATAAGATGATCACGCCTCATGCTAAGAACTTCCTATCATATACCTGGAAAATTAATGATCAAAGGCAACTTCATAGGTTATCAATTCTTTGGGCATTATTCTGACACCCCTCTTCAATGTACTGAGATATGAAATAATCAAATTTATTTATTTTGAATGGTTTGTGATGTATTCTTTTAAGTTCTCCTTAGAAATCCTTGAACTTATCCCAATAGCAATCCCTTTACCTGCAATAATCACGTCTAGGTCATTTAACACGTTAGTGATAGGTTGGGGTGATGTCATGTCTCCATGTTGGCACAGGGACAGACCCAGGATTCAACGCTTAAGAGTGCACCAACAAAACCCTAACTACTGGCCCTTTAAGCAACACCTGCGAAGCAGATGAAGTCTCACCCGAGGTAGAGGTAGGGGTGGTTGTAGGACTCAAGTGTCTGCCACCTTAGTTGAGACACCGATCTGTGATTATACCTTTTACAGAGCACTTAGCATAGATCATTCATCAATATTTAACCCTTATGGTACTTCACGGATGGTACATAGCATCGCAGTGAATACTTAGACTTAAAGATGATTCAGTACTTAGCCACAAAAATATAGATTAGATTCCACAGATCAAGCACTAAGCATATTATATATCAGATCTAACATTCATTCATATCTCATAAGCACAGAGCATAGCTAGATCTACTTAATCACAACAAACACTTAGCCAAAAAGGAGATAGACACATTCATAGCACAATACACATAGTTACCATGGCTCACCCCCACTCTGGGGCTATGTCCACAAAGTCTTCTTCTTTATATTATCTCGGTCAAGAGGTTACAACATAGAGCTTTAGTGACCCTTACTTCGCACAGGACAGAAGATCTGCACAGCTCGCTAGATCCTTCTTCCTTGCACTTCAACACAAAACTACAACAACTTTGCACTTAGATTTCTGATCCCTTTCAATTATGCACAAAGCACTTGCAATATACATCTGATCACACAGATCCATCTACTAGCACTAAGCCTTTAGCTATATATCACATAGATGTACTACTACTTTCACTAAGCAATCACATCTACTACTTCTTACATTGCCTAAGTATCTATTTATAGATTACAAAATGGGACTAAGCATGGTTAAACCCATGAGTTGACATCCCTTTCCCTTTACGTCAACCCAAAAACCCTAAAAGGTACCCAAAAATAGGTCTTTCTTGCTTCACATTGCGCTCCATCTTTGGCAAGTTGTCGCAGTCCCAAAATGGTCAATTATGACCAAGTATTCTTCAAAACTTGGTCAATGGCCAACAGGCCCCCAACACTCACTTGTGACTCGTCCCGAGTCACTTGGGTCTAATAAAGTCTGCCTTGAATGCCTCGAGCTTGGCTCGAGCTGCTTCGACCTGCTGTAGTGCGACAACCTCTTGCTCAGTAAAGTCCTAGATCACTATGTCATTGAGTGGTCCTTCCAGGCATTGTTCTGCAGTGAGGACAACTTGTTCGAGTTCAACTTCCTGGATTTCAAGTTCAGTGAACAATTGGCATGCCCTTTCTTGGATTGGCTGAAGTCGTTGGGTGACTTCCATCACTCTACTTTGTAGTGTATGTACCTGTTGTTGGGTTGTGTGTTGTTCTGCGAAGCTCTTCATTCTTTCAACTGGGGTCAAAGTCTTTATTTGTGCCTGTAGCGTGACTGCATGCTTCTTTGCTTCTTGGAGCTGTGCCTCCAATGTCTGCAATTCTGGATTCTCTGCAAGGGTTTCATAAGTCTGGGCGCTTCTAGCACTCAGCTGCTTGCATTCCAAAGCAAAGGTTTTTAATCGGCCAACTGCGCTTCGAGCAGTGGCATCTTTTAGATCTCTTATTTCCTGAGGGGTCTTGGGCATGATGTAGAGCTCCAGATCCATGATGCGATGTTGGAGTTGTTAGATTACTTCTTCCAGTTGGGTCACCTGTTGTGGGAGATGGTCTTCCATCTTCACCTCTATGACTGTCATGAAGTGCAGTTCTTTGTGAATCCTTTCCTGAACTTCAAGTTGCTCTGCTAGCAACTTTGCCTTTTCCTTGTCCCGGTTCGCTTCCAGGTAAATCTTTTCCCATTCTACCTCCTTCTGTTGTTCTAGAAGTTCTTTCTGTGCTTGCATCAAAGCCTGGGTGGCTTGTGTTGTGTCTTCTTGAGCTCATCAAAGGCAAGCTTTGATTTAATCAATGATCTGGTGCAATTGAGTGGGCTCATCACCTGTTCCTGATGGTCCTCTTATTAAGGGTGTTGTAGACACTACTTAGTTGGACTAGAGTGCCTGTTTCACTTCTTTGAGTTCGTGTTTGATTCGGTTGAAGAACTCCTCCTAGTTTGCTTCTTTCTTTTCTGTGAGCTTCAGTGAAACATCATTCAACGCGGCAATTAGGAAGTCGAAGTCATCTGGAGTAAGGGTAGTTTTAAGCGTGGTCCGAGTGGCCTTAGATTTCTTGCGGAAGGAGGGATTTGGTGGTGTCATCTTTCTTTTCATGGAGGGATCCTCCTCCTCTCTAGGTGGGGTAACATCACCTCTATTTTGTTCAACTTCTGTACCGCCTAGCTCGTCATCATCGCCTCCCTGCACAGGTGAGATCAAAGTAGTCTTCACGGATGTGTTAGGGACATATTTGACTTCATCATCCTTCTTAGTCCTACTCGACCCAGGTGTATCCGGCATAGCTTTAGGGATTTCCTCATCGGACATGTCTGAGGGGTCTGTTGCAACAAGGAGGTCTGCCGACCATTCCTTGGTAATCTCCTCCAAGTCATCCTCTGTCAGCTTGTAATAGGATTGGAGTTGTTGTTTATGCTCGTCACTGCGCGCTGTAATATAGGTGAAGTGGTGATCCACGCTAAATTTCATCAAAGGTCTAAACTGATGAAGTACATTTGGGGTGATCTGCGGTGTAGACTGAGTTCCATTCTTTAGTTGGTTGAAGTAGGTGTGGAAGACAGCATTGGACTACCACTTCTTGTTCATGTCTCTGGAGTACCACAACATACAATACTTCGTGGCTAGTGGTTTGAAAGGTTCAATCTCTGGGAAAGTAGCTCCCTCTGGTAGCTCCCAAGCGATGAAAGCAATGAGTATGAGTAACCAACTAAAGTGGAACGCATACCCTTGGTCTTGTGCTCCTTTGCAATCTAGCTCTAACTGGTTTACAAGATACTATGCCCAATTCATCTGTAGTCCCTCGGCACACTTCCCTGCAAGGTCAACTACGAAGCCAGTCACATGTGTTGGTATGTTCTTACGAACTAATTTTCCCACGATCAACTAACATGAAAGGCGCACTGCGCTGCTCTGGATAGAGGCTACCTTGTAGCCTCGCATACCCTTCTCTAGATCGCCATAAGTTTCCCTTATCCGCTATGCTAGTGCTCGGTCTGAGGTCTTGCCTGGATAAAAGTCCTGTGGATCAGGGCCTTGCATGCTAAGGCCTGTGATCCGATTGATGAAAGTTAGATCCATAGTGATGCGGCGGTCCAACTATAAATATCTGTCGTGGTAGAAAGAGAGCAACAACCTGACACATGTGTTGACTTCCCGGTGTTTGCCGAAATGAGGGATCTTCATTACGTTGAGTAGTGTGGACTCCGCAAGGTTCTGGGTCCAGGACTGCAGGACAATCTTAGGATTTCTGCCTTTGGTCTTGGTTAGGTATTTATGCAGAGCTAACATGATGTAGGTTTTGCGATCTCCAAGGTTAAAATCATTAAATTTCAGTGTTGCGAGCTTATCCTAGTTAGCACGTACTGCGTGCAACCCTTTTGGAAGATATGCAGTGATTAGGGTGTACTCAAAGGCCCTGAGTACACTGTCGCGGTTAATATTTCCCCTCAAAGGTGGGATGTAAACCAGAAAAATGCGCGAGATCAGCTTGGCATTTGCAATATCATGTCTGTGATTTGTTCTTGTCTCGATCATGGTTCTGGAAGGTCCTGCTTTGCGAGCAGTGGAGGGAGAAGCTTGTCATGTCGAGGATGCTTGCACACCTACAGACATCCTTCTCTCTAACATCACTCCCTCAACCATTAGGTCAATCAAAACTTCTTCAACGACTTTCTCAACAGTGCTGAGCTCATTTGACATACAAGCTTGGGTCCACTAGATTAGGCATGAAAATGAATGATGATCAGTATGGGAACAAGGAAATGATCACAGAGTGAAGTAATCTCAAGTTTGGGCTCAAATTCTCACTTATAAAAAAGTATTCTCGGTGCGTGGCGCGATGTACTAAGTAGGGAAACTTGGCAACAGGCTACTTGCAACGGATATGGGGCTTGTAGTAACTCTATTCTATCCATTCGAGTGTTGTCCAATGGTCTAGTGGGAACCCATAATTTCTTTTCGATCTGTTCGGGGAGGAATTTGAACGGGTATATCGGTCCAACGACTATATTGCTGCACCAAGACGAAGTGCCAAATGTTGTTGTTCTGATATCTCGGCGAAGCTCAATTCTTGTGATTTTTCCTTCTGTGAAGTTCCTTCGGGAGTCTTCTGTAACTTTCTGATTTTGGCCCTCTTATTACTTAGCTTCCTAGCCTTTTTCCTAGTGATCTTAGTCTCGGTCACCCTCTTTCCATTTTGAATATTATCTTCTCTTGATGTAGTTGCTTCGCACTGCCTAGGATCTTTCCTTAGATCCAAGGGTAATACTCCTTCATCATATGGATTAGATATTTCGATCTTCTATGGTTCCTCTAATGCTCTTATAGCTTCAACATCCAGGTCCCTGGTGTTTAACAATGGAGATCTATTCTCGTGTCCCTCCATCAAGTAGGCAATCCTCCTAGTCATAAATTCCATGAGTTCTTGCTTCTTCTGTTCTAGGGCTTCCTTTTCTTCTTTCCTTAGGATCTAGTCTTTTTCAATCCAGATATTTCCTAACAAAGCTGGGAATGGGGCATGGTCCTCAATAAATATAATGACTTCGAACTCCTCCTCTGTCGAAGTTCCATAGTTACTCATAGCTATCTGGGTAATTCTGTCGCATAGGGTTACCATTTTGCCTTTAAATAATCTAATGGTTCCTAGTGAAGGGACCAGAGCATGCCTTCCTAGGGTTTCCAAAGTCTTTTCTGTCATAATATTCATCGGTGTTCCCTCATCCAGGGCATAGTCAATGTCGAAGTCTCCTATTCTTACTTCGATTTTCTCCTGTTCGTTGAATATCTCTGAAAAACTGACATCCTTATGATCATCTAGGGTTTCTTTTATTTTCAGTAACATGATCTCTGATTCTTTCTGGGGTTCTTCCATAGTTTTAGTCTCTTGATTTCCTTCAGAGTTTGCTTGTTCCATATTCAATTTTTCAAGTCTAGAAATCATTTTAGGGCAATCCAATACTTCATGGTCCATAACTTTACAACAAAGGAAGCTAGGGTTTCTACCAGGGAATTCCTTAGCAATATGTCCTGGTCTTCTGCAACTGTAACATAGTGTCAATCCTCTCTTTCTTTTAAATGACCCCCAACTTCTTCTGTACTGCGCACTAGGGTCATGGTGGCTACCCTGCAAAAATTTCTTTCTAGGATCCTGCATCCATTGGTTAGTCCAAAAATTCTTTCTATGCATAGGTATAACATATCTATCATTATTCTTATCAGATCTATCAAATGTTCTTCCATATAACAATGCCCTAGCATAAAATCTATCAAGCATGCCTAAATTCATGCTTCAGAAACAAAAAATTTCCACTTATCTTATCTATATAGAGCGCAAAGCTTACAGATCTTACCTCTTTATGTAGATCTGACTTAGAAACTTCCACTTTAACCTTTTCTTCAGTATTCACCTGTTTTCTTGTATATATGACCTCTTTCATTCAAATCTGACCTTTCTTTATCGACACAAAGCCTCATAGGTCAAGTAGAACACTGCGCACTAGGGCAATAGATCTATGCACAAAGCTTATTTCGCACAAAGATTTTTCTTCTTTAGTTCCCAACAATTACAGTTCTTGTCCTAGCAACAGAACCATTTGTTGGCACAGGGGCACAACCAGGGTTCAACACTCAAGAGTGCACCAACAAAACCCTAACTACCGACCCTTTCGGTAACACCTACGAAGCAGATGAAGTCTTACCCGAGGTAGAAGCAGGGGTGGTTGCAGGACTCAAGTGTCTGCAACCTTAGCTGGGACACTGATATGTGATTATACCTTTTACAAGGCACTTACCATAGATCATTCATCAATATTTAACCCTTATGGTACTTCGCAGATGGTACAAAGCATCACAGTGAATACTTAGACTTAAAGATGGTTTAGTACTTAGCCACAGAAATATAGATTAGATTCCACATATCAAGCACTAAGCATATTATATATCAGATCTAACATTCATTCACATCTCATAAGCACAGAGCATAGATAGATCTACTTAATCACAACAAGCACTCAGCCAAAAAGGAGATAAACACATTCAGAGCACAATACACATAGTTACCGTGGTTCACCCCCACCCTAGGGCTATGCCCACAAATTCTTCTTTTTTATATTATCTTGGTCAAGCGGTTACAACAAAGAGCTTCAATGACCCTTACATCGCACAGGACAAAAGATCTACACAGCTCCCTAGATCCTTCTTCCTTGCAGTTCAACACAAAACTACAACAACTTTGCACTTAGCTTTATGATCCCTTTCAATTATGCACAGATCACTTGCAATATACATCCGATCACACAGATCCGGTTACTAGCACTAATCCTTTAGCTATATATCACATAGATGTACTACTACTTTCACTAAGCAATCACATATACTACTTCTTACATTGCCTAAGTATCTATTTATAGATTACAAAATTGGCCTAAGCGTGTATAAACCCATGGGACGACATCTCTTTCCCTTTACATCAACCCAAAAACCCTAAAAGGTACCCAAAAATAGGTCTTTCTTGCTTCGCATTGCGCTCCATCTTTGGCAAGCTGTCGCAGTCCCAAAACAATCAATTATGACCAAGTATTCTTCAAAACTTGGTCAAGGGCCAACACTCCACATGGTGGAATATTACATATTTTTATTACTTCTTCTTCATCTAACCACAAATGGTTGAAATTATTCACCAAGGTGGTGATATGTTTCTCAAGGGATGCCCTTGTTGATTAGAAATTTGCTAGAGCTTCATAGTTGCATTGGTTCTCTCTTACATTCATCCTAGGTAGATTTTCAAGTGCATATTTTTCTTTTTCTTTCCACTGCTTCATCTCATCCATGCTCATATACACCCCATATAGTACCACTCTTTTATATCTAATGTTTTCTATGTATGTGAGAAATAGAGTGCATAACCTTGAAATTCATGGAGGTCATTATACATAAGCCTTTGGGTGATACTTAATTCATCATGTAGTTCAAATGTGTAGGCTTGGAACTTGGATGGGATAGCCATGCCTTCTTTGTGGTGGGTCACATCTTGTTCTAACTACTTGATTTTTGGTTTGTAAACCTCAATCTCCTTTACCATGTTTTTTATATTTAATTTAGAAGCCTAGGAAAGGGAAACTAGAATGGGAACGTTAGTCAAAGAAAGAATACATAAATTTCTTCAGTTTAGCGTATGAAAATTCTTATATTGTCTTGAAAACAAAGAAAAAAAAAAGGGGATTTGCCCTAAATTTTTTGCATCGTTACATGACAAAGGAAAAAAAAAAAAGAGGAAGTAGTTTCTTTCTTAACAACTGGTTACAAACTAAGTGAAACCATGAATATATGCATATTATTTGTTGGATAACATAGGTTCTAAGGAATCCATTCGGTAATCCTAAAATGCACACATATAACATTGTAAAACTAATCTGAAAATGAGATGAGAGAGGCCGAGAGTGTAGGTGAAAACATGGTAGAGGTTCGCAGGCCCCTCCTCTGGTAGGGTGCGAACCTCTATTACCCGCCCTTATGCACTTTCTTGGAAGCAAATTTTTGCAGGTCGCTCTCCATTAGGGCGCGGATCCGTCCAGTTACCGAGAAGAGCCGAACAGAGGCCGCAGTGCGCTGGATAGGGCTCGAACTGGAGAGGTCGCAGTTCGCTAGAGAGGGCTCGAACTGGAGAGGCCGCAGATCGCTGGAGAGGAGCCAAACTGTGGAAGTTGGTTTCCACGCTTTCAAGAAAGGCGATTTCCAGTTAAGAGGCGCGCGCTCATCTTGTGTTT
>ML808125.1:446040-478966 GCA_009831015.1 Picea engelmannii | reverse complement strand
TGACACATTCAGTAATACTGAATTGGAGAGACACAGTCGAATTGTTCTCTTTGCCTTCCGATGAGTCTTTTTCCAGTCATCTGCAGAAGTTCCTGTAGGTGTTGTACCTGGATCTACCGTGATCCACTGATCTCTATCCACCAAAATATCTTCCATCTTGAGCTTCCACAGCTCAAAGATTTTCCCATTAAACTTCTCGATCTCAATCTTCGAATTTCTTGCCATTTCTTTTCACCTAAAAAATAATACCGCAGATCTCCCACTGTAACAAGGCTTATCACAGTCCCGAGCCAAACCCTTGATGAAAAAGGCATCCCCCTGAAGCCAATAAATCTATGATACCAAATGTAAATCCTAACCTTGTACAATATCTACTGCAAACTGATATTCATAAAAGAACAAAAAAGATACAATGGAAAATACAAACATTACACAGATATTTTTCACTTGGAAACCCAAACTGGGAAAACCAACATATATTATATTCATACATTGTGTTACATTGTTTAGAATACAATATACATATAGGAGCCAGCGGCATCCAAAACCCTAACCCAATGACCTGGATTAGTCCAAAACCCTAATTCCTTAACCGGAAATAGAAAACCATCGGCAAAAAACCATGTGCTGAAAAACCACCTAATATCATGTGGTCCCGGTAATATGTCATCCCAAAAATATGTCGTCCCGGAAATATGTCGGCCCGGTGGAAATATGTCGGCCCGAAAAAAAAAATTCGGGGGCACTGCCCCCGAACTCCTGTGCGGGGGGCTCCTCCCCCCTGCACCCCCCGAGGGGGGGCCTAGAGGACCCCCCTCTAACCCCCCTGCACGCCCGGCGCAGGCGCTCAAACACTACTACTCGTTCAAAGAATATAACACATACCCAACACACCCATGTGGGTCACCTCATTCGTACCATTCCACCTAGCATGGAATTGACCATGTTTTTCATCCCTTAACAATGACATGGCCGTTGGAGAGGTGGTTACTTGAGATGTTCCTCTCACCTTCACAATCACTGAGCCTTCAACCCTTCGTCCTTCCTATCCATGTCTGAAACATTCCTAGAGTCCCGAAGTCCCAAAGTACCCTAGCACTCTTGTTTCTATGGTGGAGATAAACCCACCATTAAATATAGTGGTTGCAATCTGCGCTCGTTCAATGCATATCTTTAAGGGATTTTGGCATTTGATGCTTAATTCCCTTCTCTCTATTCACATATCTTAAGTAGTCCCAAAACCCTGAAATCCTACCATGTGACTCCGAACTTCAACCCTTTTGACTCATCCATTATACCACACCAAATCCATCCAGAGCTCCAAAACTTGGACTCCCAAAGGGTGTTGTAGATAAATTCCCCTACAGACAGGTGAATATCCTCTTGGATTCTAGACCCCTATACCAAGATAGAAAACATGCTAACATTGGACACTAACATTCCTTTGAATATAACTAACTAATCAGAAAGAGAAGGAGAAGTAAGAAAGTGTGATTCACCTTATTCCGATGGTTGTCCTCTCTACTCCAACTTGAGCTTGAGCTCCGAGCTCCTTAGCATTGTTTGACACCTACAATTCAATGGACAATGAGACAAATAAATTATAGTCTACTCTATAATATTATTCCAATCAAATCCATCTATAAGACAAACATATGTAAGGAGACATAGTTTAGAAGGAAAAAGGCCAAACAATATTTTAATGATAACTCTTAAAGAAATACTTACAAACTATAGATTCAATTGCAACAACTTCCCCAATTCCTCCTCGTCCAACCTTTGCACAAAGCTCCCAAAATCATAGGTTTGATATCCTAAAGTTTTCTCCCAAGACCATAGGTTTGATACCTCAAATATCCACTACTCTTGAGATCATAAGTTTGGTATCTCTAAAATCCTCTATCCTTCTCCATGGAAATCCGTCATTGTATAGGATTTGGAGGCTTAACCACCATGGACAAGATAACTCATCAGATCCTCTAAAAAGGGATCTAAAAGATATTTAGGGAGAAAATATCTCTTTAAGTATTTTAGGGAGGAAATATATCTCAAGGATTTTAAGGAGGAAATATTTCAACCAACCATGAGATCCTCCACCTTCCATAAAAAAATGGAAACCAAATGTGAGGTGGATTCTCACACTTAATTAATTTATTTTTCATGAATATTAATAATAATTCATGTGCAGTTGGTATTTTTTCCTTCATATAATATATCCCTCCTCCACATTGACTAGGGATTGTGACATAGGTTATTCCATGGTGTCAATGTGTATGAGACACTTATATGACACTTACGACACTTAGGGTGAGGTACCTAGGTGTGAAAATGTCATGTGTGACAAAGGGTCCACACTTACACGTGGTGGTGCGTTAAACATAGAGGCAGGGACATGCAAGTCTGGGCCTTCGACTATAATGTTCCTGACTTGTCTAGTCTAGGAAACACTGCTAATGTGTGTGTAGGATCAAAGGTTACAACATATAAATGATCATACACATAATAAACGCGACAAAAAACTGCAAAGTTTGTATTATGATATCTCTGAGGATTACAAAATGGCCGAATGCAGCTGAATAAATTGACAATATTCGACTAGATCAACAGACAAAGGATCTTAGTCGGAATACAAATAAGAAACTACGACTGAATAAAATAACAACACTCGGCTAGATCAAAAGACAAAAGGATCTTAGCCGGAATACAAATAAGCAACTAAAAGATAATACCTAGAATATGGGAGCACTGTGGAATCAATGAAGAATGATGGAAGACCTGGATGATCTTCCGAGTGACTAGGGTGTGTCTTTCAACACTGAAATCAGCCAAATGGTGTCTTCCTCCTGGAATACACTGAACTATCTCTCCTGAGATGAGCCTCTTCTCCTTAATGACAAGTCATAATCTGCATAATGATGAATTAGTTCACTGACCCTTCCTTTATAGCTTTCCAAAACCCTAAATCATGCTAAAACCCTAATTCATTGTTGACTTCCAAAACCCTAAATCACTACTAAAACCCTGATTCACTGTTGACTTCTATTTTTAGCTCCTAATGACTTAAAAGAGCTTGTAACCCTTTTTAGCTCAATGTAATTTTCCGAATATAACACCTGTGACTGGAGTGACCCATAGTAACCTTGTTTACCCCTCTTTGTCCCTGGCTATAGTCTAAAGGGGTGGTTTAGACCATTAAGCCTCCTCTCTGGAGCTCCTATTTGGAAAGGGACATTACAGTCCTCCCTTCCCAAAATTGCTTGTCCTCAAGAAATACCAATCCAGGGTGCTGCAACACCTGCTCACTCTCCCAAGTATCTTCCTCTACTGGAAGCCCTCTCCATCTGATCAAACACTCTCTGATGACCCTGCTCCTCAGTTTCCTCTCATCGAACTTCAAAACATCCTCCAGAACTAACTCCAACTATCCCTCCTCATCCAACAGGGGAAGCTCCTCTGATGTGCTAATGAATTGTTCCATTGTCTTTTTTATGCAAGACACGTGGAACACATTATGAATCTTGCTCCCCTCTGGAAGCTCTAGCTTGTAAGCAACCTCACCTACTCGGCGCATGATCCTGTAAGGACCATAAAATCTAGGTTTGAGCTTCTTGGCCCCACACTTCTTCAGATATGACTGTCTATAGGGTTGGAGTCTCAAAAAAAACAAATCTCCAACCTCATAGTTGTGCTCTATCCTGTGCCTATCTGCACTTATCTTTTGTCAGTTTTGCGCCATCTGCAGGTTCTCTTTCAACAACTTGAGGATCTCCTAACTCTCTATAATCCAATCCTTGGCCTTGGGAGCTATTCTCTCCCTAAAGACCAAGTCTACTAAAGTGGGAGCATCATATCTATACAATGCTCGGAAGGGTGTCATACCAATGGACATGTGGAAGGTGGTGTTGTAGCAATGTTCTCCTAAATGTAACCACTTTACCCATGTTCTTTGTTGTCCTCCTACATAGTTCCTCAAATACCCTTCAACCCACTTGTTGACAATCTCGGTTTGGCCATATGTCTGAGGGTGATAGCTGGTGCTAGGTGTCAACTTTGTCCCCACCAACCGAAACAAATCTCTCCAAAATGTCCCTATGAACCGACTGTCCCTGTCACTGACGATGTTCTTCGGCAACCCATGAAGTCTGAAGAACTCCCTGAAGAAAAGATTGGCTACCTGAACTACGTTGTACTTTGTCGATATGGCGTAGAAGTGAGAAAACTTGGTCAATTTTTCGACCACTACATAGATACAGTCCTTACCCTGGACCTTGGGTAGACCGGTGATGAAGTCCATAGATATACTCTCCCATTTATGCTCTGGAATGGGGAGTGGTTGAAGTAGCTCTGTTGGAAGAGCATGCTCTGAATTGTTCTGCTGGAAAGTCACACACTCAATGACATGTCTCATAACATCCTATTTGAGGCCCTTCCATGAGAACCTCTCTCTGATCTATCTGTAGGTTTTGTAAAACCCCTGATGGCCTGCTAGAGGTGAATCATGAACTACAGTGAGGATCTTCTTCTTAAGCCCTAAATCTGGCACCAAGTAGACTCTATCCTTGTAAAATATGACATCATCAATGACCCTATACCAGTCATCCTGTATCTTCCCATCCATCACCTCAAAAGCAAACTTATTATTGGAATATTCCACTAACAAGTGGGATTTCCAATCTGTTGAAATCTCCATCAAAGAACATCCTGCAGGTCTCCTCGATAGTGCATCAACCACAATTTTATTCTTCCCCTTAAGATACTCTATGTGAAATTCGAATGATTGTACCTTCATCACCCATTTCTGTTGGCACTCACTGAGGTCCTTCTGCTCAAGGAAATACTTCAAACTATTGTGATCGGTCTTGACCATGAATTTGATTCCCACCAAATATTGTTTGAACTTGGTCAAGGCATGCATGATTGCGAACATTTCCTTGTCATAAATGGAGTACAACCTCTCAAATTGACTAAGCTTTTGGATCTTGAATACAATAGGGTGTCCTCCCTGCATCAAAACTACCCCGATCCCTTAGTCAGATGCGTCACACTCTAGTACAAATGGCAAGGTAAAGTCTGGTAGTACCAACACTGGACAAGCGCCCATGACTTCCTTCATGTGATCAAAGGATTCTTGTGATTTTTCGGTCCATATGAAGGCCCCATACTTGGTAAGATCTGTTAGCGGTGCTCCAAGCTGAGAAAAACTTCAGATAGACCGCCTGTAATAGCTGCACAGCCTGAAGAAGCTCCTCAATTCTGTTACATTCTTGGGTGTCGGCCAATCCAGAATGGCCCTGATCTTCTCTTGGTGCACTTGTTCCCCCTATGCACTGATGATGTGGCCTAAGTAAAGAAACTCTGTCATACTGAACTCACACTTGGACTCTTTGGCATATAATGACTGTGCTTCCATGATGCTCAATACCTCATCCATGTGCCTCATATTCTCATGCCATGACCGGCTATAGATCAAGATGTTGTCGAATAAAACCAATACTGATTTCCTTAACTGATCCTTGAATATATGGTTCATGCAAGACTGGAATGCAGTGGGTGCATTGGTTAGCCCACATGGCATAACCAGGAACTCGAAGTGTACAAAATGACATCGAAATGTCATCTTCTCTATGTCCTGCTCTCAGATGTTGATCTGATGATATCCAAAGCATAGATCAATTTTTGAGAAGAAAACTGCCCCATGCAGTTCATCCATCAACTCGTCAATGCATGGGATAGGGTACCGGTTCTTGATGGTTTTCTTCTTCAAGGCTCAGTAATCAATGCACATCCTCATGGTGCCATCCTTCTTCAGAACTAAGACAATTGAATAAGCAAATGGGTTGTTGCTTGGTCTAATGTGTCCCATCGCCAACAATTCCTTTATTTCCTTCTCTATCTCATCCTTGAATCTCCTAGGATGATGATAGGGGGGGGGGGGGGTNGGGGGGGGGGGGGGGTTGATCATAGGTTTGGCCCCCTCCTCCAACTCAATGGTGTGCTCAAACCCCCTATCAGGTGGTCTCCCTGGTGGAATTGCCTCAAAGACCTACTGATGTCGTCCCAATAAATTCTTGATCTCTGTATGGTATTGTTGTCAACCTTCTGAATCCTTCTGAGTTGTGATCAAGCATTCTGCAGCATATGCTACCTCCCCATGTTTGAATATTCTCTCCATCCTCTTGGCTAAAACTGTCCTGGGTGCTCCTGTCGACATACCTCTTAGAACAACCTTCTTCCCATCCTAATCTCTGAATCCCATTTCCAAGGTTTGGTAGTTGGTAGTGATTTTTCCCAAGGTAATCATCCGCTGAACTCTTAACACCACATTTGTGTCTGATAGGTCAACCACATAAAATGTGTCTCTCACTATGTAGTTTCCTAACTTCATCTTTAAGTTTGAAACTATGTCTAGACACTCCACTGTGTGGCCATCTTCTACCGCAACATCAAACCCCTCAAACTCCTCTATCTGAAGTACATGTCTTGATACTAGTGAAATATCGATGAAGTTGTGGGTGGCCCCACCATCTATCAAGGAGATTGTCCATTGCCCCTGAATAATCCCTCTGATATGGAGGGTATCATACCTGGGAACACCAGAAAGGGTCACCATGACTCCTTCCTTTTCCAGTTTCCTCCTGTTAGCCTGCTCTGGAAGTTGTGGGACTACTAGAGGATGGGCTCCTCCTAGTGTCGGTGGTCTATGGATACGTTGCTCCTCTGCTGGTGCTAACTCCTCCTCTAAACTAGTGGATCCATTGTCATGCTCCTCCTCCTCACTGTCCACGTTGTCTGATGCTACCTCAATATAATGAATCTCTCCCTTTCCCATGTACCTGTGGCCTGGGACCCAAGGATCTTTGCAACTAAAGCAAAGCTTCTTCCTCATAATCTCTCGCCTAGTCTCATCATCCAACTTCTCCTTTCCCTTCCATTCTCTTTGGAATGGCTTCCTGTCTTGATCCCTCTGGGGAAAAAATGGTTTGGAGAAATTTTTATTCTTTGGCACTGAGTCTACCGGATCTCGAGTGCGAAGGATGGCATCCTGCAAAGTGGGAGGCCTATATGCCTTCACCGATCCTCTCAAAGGCTTTGTGATTCCTTCTGTGAATAGCATGATCAGCCTGGGCTCTGATATATCTATCACTACCATGGCTACCTGCTGAAACTTTGTGATGAATGCCTCTACTGTGCCAATTTATCTCCACTGGGCTAGATCCTTGAAGTGTATCTCGGGATCCTTCCTTTCAAACCGGTCCATGAGCCTATCTGTAAACTCCCTATAGGAGGTGATGCAACTGTGACCCAATGTCACTAGTCCATGATAACACCACTCATGTGCCTCACCCTTCAAGTGTAAGGTCGTGAAACTGATGGCCTCTGTCTCAGTCATTTGGTTGAGCTTGTAATACATGTCTAGCTTCTGTAACCAAGCTCTGGCAGTGTATTTGGACGATCCGTCGAAAGAAGGGATGGTGAGTTTCTCAACTTTTCGGATGAAATCGAGGTTATGCCCCTGCTGCTATTGTGGTCCTCCCCTCTATAGCTCTCTGGGGTGGTTCCTAAGTCCGATTCGATAGTACTGGACTAAGGTCATGTCTTGATGGAAGTCACAACCCCTGTGCACTCCCTTCTATACTCTGCAATGTCGTCGGCATGAGTGGGTGGCCTCTATGCTATCGGTGGTGGTGCTACTACCAGGGGTGCCCTATGGAAAATGGGAAACAAGGGTATGGGAATCCTATTCATAGAGGTGTATGTGCGAGAGGGTGATTGGGGTCTACTGCCTACTCCAGATTTCCCCTGTGTTGCATGCGGGACTTGTGTATCTGGGGTGCCCACTCTAGCCAATCTATCAACCAACTATGCCAAGGAATGAGACATGGTCTATTGACTAGCTAACATATCGTTGATAACCTGCATGAAAGATACCTCTGTATCTACGGGGGCCTTGCCACTACCCTCTGGTCACTCATATCTGTCTCCTAGCATCCTCTCTACCTCGTGTTCAACCTCACGCTCTGCCCTTCTCTCTGCTTCTCTGTGTGTCTCTTCCTCTTCCTCTGAGCTAGGATCAAAAAGGAGAAAATCAAGCCTATGCCTTCTTTCCTGATGCTTGTTGTAATTGACATATTCATCACCTACGCGTTCACGGCCCTCTGGGTCTTCTGTTTCACTTATTGTCTTTAGTCACAAGTTGGCAGGACTAAAGCTCTGATACCACTGTAATGTTCTTGACTTGGCTAGTCTAGGAAATGTTGTTAATGTGTGTGTAGGATCAAAGGTTTACAACATATAAATGATCATACAAATAATAAACATGACAAAGGACTGCAAAGTTTGTATTATGATATCTCTTTGGATTACAAAATGGTCGAATGTGGCTGAATAAACTGACAATACTCGACTAGATCAACATACAAAGGATCTTAGCTGGAATACAAATAAGCAACTACGACTGAATAAAATAACAACACTCGGCTAGATCAAAAGACAAAAGGATATTAGCCGAAATACAAATAAGCAACTGAAAGATAATACCCGAAATATAGGAGCACTGCGGAATCAATGAAGAATGATCGAAGACCTAGATGATCTTTCTGGTGACTAGGGTGTGTCTTTCAACACCGAAATCAGCCAACTGGTGTCTTCCTCCTGGAATACACTGAACTATATCTCCTGAGATGAGCCTCTTCTCCTCAATGACAAGTCATAATCTGCATAATGATGAATTAGTTCACTGACCCTTCCTTTATAGCTTTCCAAAACCCTAAATCATGCTATAACCCTAATTCACTATTGACTTCCAAAACCCTAAATCACTGCTGAAACCCTAATTCACTGTTGACTTCTATTTTTAGCTCATAATGAATTAAAAACACTTTTAACCCTTTTTAGCTCAATGTCACTTTCCGAATATAACACTTGACTGGAGTGACCTCTAGTAACCCTGTTTACCCCTCTTTGGCCTTGGCTATAGTCTAATGAGGCGGTTTAGACCATTAAGCCTCCTCTCTGAAGCTCCTATTTGGAAAGGGACATTACATCGACTAGCTAACCCCAACATCCTAGCTTCCCAAGTTTCCTAAAGTCCAAAACTCCTAGTACCTCGAGGTATTCCACCAGCTATTAGGCCAAGCGAGCATGTACTAGGGTGTTAACACGCGACATAAGGTAATGACACGTGGCCCCTTCAGTGGGTGACACATGTCATGTTCTAATTGGCATATAAGGCATTTAAAAGGCACAAATAAAGGTGACACATGGCATGTCGAACATGGGTCCACGTCACCCTAGGTGACATTAGCGTGCCACATTACTCCAGACTGACAGCCTCCTGGAGCCTCCAACCTCTCCTACCTACAAAATTGCTTGGAGCTCCGAAGTTCGAACTCCTACCAAAAACCTCCCAATACATTTTATCCCACGATCAATATAGATCCATGTATATCCCTAGATATACAACCTCCGTTTCTTTGTGACTTCAGAGTTCAGGGGTTTGGCCGTGTAATTTTTTTTTTCTCCCGAAGTCCTCAGTATCGGGCTAACCATAGTATATATCCAATGGTCATAAGGGATCCTAGTGCATCCTCGGATATGATCCTGATTTATGTAGGAACACAATGAAATACAGAAATACACATAAACGAAGAGATGCAGCGGAAATAAGACTTCATTTCATTAATAACAAATGACTGAAAAATGCTTACAGACAGAATGGAAATAAACTAGCTAGGGCGTTGGTAGCTTATCTCTGAGAAGAGATGTGACAGCTACTGGCCTCTGAACTGCCTATTAAAATGAGGCTTGAAGGCCTATATATTACTAAGAAACAATGGAAAACCCTAAACGTCGAAAAAACTAACCCTAGGAGATGAAACGCCAAAATATGGGCCCCGTTGGGGTAAATTGGTACATCAATTTCCCAGGGTCGTAACTTTGGCATACTATCTCCGTTTGATGCACATGATACATCATTAGAAATATATATCCGAGGAATACACTACTGACAGTGAATATCAAGTCTACAACAGACTCATATTCACCGAACCATTCACGCCCAAAAAAAAAAATTTAGGGTCTCAAAACAGCTCCAGAAATTCAGGACCCGAAGAACTGCTAAAAATAGTAAATTGTGCTACAATTAAGAAAACTGAAAAACTGAAAGAAACAATGGTGTGGGTCCAAGTGGAATAGGCGGGTGGCCACCAATATCCACCTGGATCATTCCTCCCCCCTTAGGAAGCAATGGTCCCCATTGCCTTGAGTTCCTCCATGAGATGAGGAAACTTCTGTTGAACTTGGTCCCTGATGAGCCACTTGCCCTGGTGAAGGAGTTGACCTTTTTTGACAACTCGATATAGCTGGATCCTCTGTTGTAGGGTGTTCTTGATTTGTGTGTCCATAATTTGATTAGTTGTGGCTTGTTCCATGCAATTTGGGCTTAACTCTGTTGGTGTGAGTTGTTCTGCCATGTCAGATGTGTCTAGTAGAGGTGGAAAGTAGGGCCGAAGGTGGTCCACATTGAACACTAGGTACAGACCAAGGAATGGTGGAATATTGAGCTCAAAGGCATTGTCCCCTACATCCTTGGTGATGGTGTATGGCCCATATCAGAGCGAGCGAATGTTGTGATCGGGTCCATCAAGACATTCCTTTTGCAAATGTAGCCACACTTTGTCGCCCACCTGGAAGTTGTGTGGAACCCGATGTTGATCATGTCATTGCTTGTACTTAGCATTGGCTCTTTCCAAGATGTCATGAACTTGTTGGAGGATGTTCTGAATGTGCTCAATGAAGCTATTTACCTTGTCAGCTTCAGACTGGACATGCGCTGAATCTTCCCGAGTAGTCGCAAATGGCATGGCTACGTCAATGGGACATAGTGGCTGGAATCCCAAGCCCACTTGAAAGGGGCTGTGGCTGGTTGAGATATGGAGAGCACGGTTTTAGTTGTGTTTTACATAGGGGAGGCTCTCATCCCATGTGCGTGGATGATTTGAGTTGTACATGCACAGAATGTGTACAATCATCCGGTTGACGACCTCTGTTTGGCCATCAGTTTGTGGATGGAAAGTTGTGGACTTGGCGAGATTGGTGTCCAACATCGACCAGAGGTTGGACCAAAATGTACTAAGGAACCTGCTATCCCGATCTGAGATGATGGACTGTGGGATCCCAAAGTGTATCCACACTCATTCAAAGAAGAGTTTAGCAATGGCTTCTGCTGTGATATTCTTCTTGCAGGCCATCGTAATGGACATCTTCGAGAATCAGTCGACGACCACAAAAACACAGTCATTGTCATGCTTAGTAGAAGTAAGGCCCAACATGTAATCCATAGAGATGGATTTCCAAGGTCGACTGGGGCTAGGAAGCGGAGTATAGAGGCCTTGCATCTTGATGGTCAGTTTGGAAATGGCGCAAGCAGTGCAAGACTTGATGCACTTCCTAACATCCTGTCGAAGGTTCGACCAATAGAAATACTTTTGCAGTACTGCCATGGTTTTCTCGACCCCGAAATGCCCAGCAACCCGACTGTAGTGTGCCTCCCAAATCATCTTGGCACGCTCGCTTGAAGGAACACAAAGGTGTCCCAAGTGACAAAGCAGGGCATCCTATAGGTGAAAATTGGGAACTTGCTTACCCTCCAAGAGTGTATTGTCTATGTGGCCAAATTTTGTATCACTTGTGTAGAGAAGCAGCCAACCAGAAGTCTCGTGCCCACAATAGTTGAGCACAGTGGTTAGCGCCATGATGGGTGGTCGATTGAGGTAGTCTGCAACATTATTGGTGCTTCCTTTCTTGTACTTAATGTTCAAATGAAACTCTTGCATGTATGTGGACCACTTCTGATGGTGATCGTTCTGCAACTTCCCTTGTGTTTGTATGAGCTGCAGGGGTCAGTGGTCTATGTGGATGACCGTTTCCTTTCCCAAAATGTAATGCTTCCATTGTCGACAAGCCTGCAGAATGGAATACATTTATTTGTCATAAGTGGGATACTTTCTTACTGTGTCGGAAAGTGTCTCACTGTGATATGCCATCGTATTCCCATGTTGAGTAAGGACTACCCCAATGGCGTAGTCAAAGGCATCTGTCTCGATCTCAAATGGTTGTTGCAAGTCTGGTAATGTGAGCACTGGTGCAGAGAAGAGGTGATGCTTCAACTCCTTGAATGCCTTCTGTTGAGATTCAGACCAAAATAATTTTGCTTTAGCTCCTCCCTTGGTGACTTGACTCAAGGGCCAAGTGATATGAGAAAATCCCAACACAAACCTATGGTAGAAATTGGCAAGACCTAAAAAGATGCGGAGCTCTGTTAGGGTGGTTGGGGATGGCCAATCTTGAATGACTTCGATCTTTGCTAGATCCACATGCACCCCCCTCTCATCAATAATGCATCCCAGATACTGAACCTGGGCCATCCCAAAAGTGCATTTCTCCAAATTGGAACACAACTTGTGTTGTTGCAGTGTTTGGAGGACCTGTCGGATGTGGTGGAGGTGCTCTTCCCAAGTCTGGCTGAAGATCAGAATGTCATCCAAGTACACCACTACAAATGAGTTGGTGAATGGCCATAGAATGTCATCCATTAGCCTCATGAAGGTTGTAGGGGCATTCGTCAACCTGAATGGCATGACCAACCATTCGAAAAGGCCCTCCCTAGATTTGAAGCCGGTCTTCCACACATTAGAGGGTTCGATTGGTACCTGGTGATACCCCGACTTCAAGTCGATCTTGCTGAAATATTTCACCCCCTTGAGTTGGTCCAGAAGGTCATTAATCCATGGGATTGGGTACCTATTATAAACAGTGATCTTGTTCAGTGACCAATAGTCAATGCAAAGTCTCCAAGTCCCATCCTTCTTCTGCTCCAACACGATCGGGATCCCACAGGGTGATGAACTCGACCAGATGTGACCTTTCTGCAACAACTCCTGAATCTGCCTCTTGATTTCATCATTCTCCAGAATAGAGCACCGATAGATAGGTCCATTTGGAAGCGGCGCACCTGGAGTCAGATCGATGGGGTGCTTGACCAGGTATGGAGGTCATGGGGTGCAGCGGGGGCCTGTCTGGAGGTCATGGCCATAGTCTTTCTCTTTCCCTAAGGGTGGATCATCAGGAAAACAAATTTCCTAGTTTTGGAAATGAGCTTACTGCATTGTTTTGCAGTAACCAAAGAGATGGTGGTAGGCGGTGCTATCTCTGGTATCCTGTACAACTTATTTCCCAAGGTGATAATAACAACATGAGGCCCGGACTCATGCAGAACATGTCACTTCCACAAGTACGGTTGGCCTAATAATACATCAGAAAAATCAAGAGGAGAAATGTCACATAATACCTCATCCGTGAAGGGCTTGATGTTTTAGGGAAGGCGACATTGTTGGCTGACGCAGAGGCCCCTTCCTTGGTGCAACCACCTGATGGTGTATGGTTGTGGGTGTGTTGTGGTCGGCAAGCCCAGTTGCTTCATGACCTCTACTGAGATGAGTTTCTTCTGGCTCTCGCTGTCGACAATGAACTGCAACAGGGAACCCTTTACCCATGTCTTGGAATGGAAGAGATGCTCTGCCTCCTCTGGATCTTTTGGTTCCTCCTTCTGGATCTTCATGGTGGCAATGGTGGCATTGGGATCTACATTGATAATCTGATTCCCCCTATCATTCCCCTTGTTGGGTTCTGATTCATATTCGGAGCATGCATCTGATTCAGAAGCCTTCAACTCGGCTACCAGTGACTGCTTGGCCCGACAGTCAGTTGTGTTGTGAGTGGAGCTCTTATGGAACTCACACCACTTCGCCGTGTCCTTTTTTGGCTTCGTGGTGTTTTTATTTTCTTGTGGCTTTGGCGGGTTATCCTGGGCCTCCCTGCCTTGGCTTGGTCCTTTTTTCTGTGGTTTGGGGGTACCTTTCCCTTACTTCTAATTCACAGACCCAAAGTCTCTCTTTTTCTATTTGAACTTCTGCTCAATCTTGGTAGCATATCGGTACGCCACACCAAGCGAGGAGATGTCGAGGAACTCCATTTCCTCCTGAATGTATCTGTGCAGACAACTGCGGTACTTTAACACCAAATGTTTCTCTAAATATTTGATACCCAACTTTGTGTGTAGGGTGTGAAAGAGATTCGTCATCTCATGCACATCTTGGTCCCTTTGCTGCTGCAACGTAGTCCATTGTATGTATTTTTCCTCGTAGCTCCCCATGGGATAATATTGTTCCTTGATGGCATCACGAAAATAATTCCAAGTCGGTGTGGCCGAGAACAGAGAGGGTTCCCCCTCACCCTGTTGCTCCGAGTAGGTTTCCCACCAATCCTTGACATGGGGGGCGGCTTTGAGGAGTGAGAACATAATCCTTTCTCGGTCGGAAAATTCATGAACCGAGAAATATCCTTCTAACAGATTCAACCATCTATCTACAACATCTACATCTATTTGGCCCTCAAATATGGGAATGTCAAATTTTACTTTTACCTTAAAAGGAGTGGCACCTCCAGAGTGGTTGTTGGATGTTGATGCGCCGCTAGTGGGAATCCGTTGAAGAATCTGGGAAAAGTTGTCCATCATCGCATTCCTTTGTTTCTTGAGGGCTTCATCGAGCAACATTTTGATAGGATCTCCTACTCCCTCATCTTTCTTTTCTTCCCCCATGGGCAGTCATCAGGGTTTGCGACACTGATCTTGCAAAGGTTTAACCAGATCGAGCTCCAACTCCTTATACCCCGACCTCGTTGGGGACATGTAAAGAAAGATCGAGAACGAGCAAACCGCTTTGATACCACTAATCCCGATTTATGTAGGAACACAATGAAATATAGAAATACACATAAACATAGAGATGCAGTGGAAATAAGACTTCATTTCATTAATAACAAATGACTGAAAAATGATTACAGACAGAATGGAAATAAACTAGCTAGGGTGCTGGTAGCTTATCTTTGAGAAGAGATGTGGTGGCTAATGGCCTCTGAACTACCTATTACAATGAGGATCGAAGGCCTATATATTACTAAGAAACAATGGAAAACCCTAAACATCCAAAAACCTAACCCTAGGAGATGAAACACCAGAATATGGGCCCCGTTGGGTTAAATTGGTACATCAATTTCCCGGGGTCGTAACTTTGGCATACTATCTTCGTTTGACACACATGATACATTGTTAGAAAGATCTATCCAAGGACTACACTGCTGACAACAAATATTGAGTTCAGAACGAACTCATATTCGCCGGACCATTCATGCCCAAAAAATGTTGTTTAGGGCCTCAAAACAGCTCTGGAAGTTCAGGACTCGAAGAACTGCTAAAAATAGTAAATTGTGCTACAATTAATGAAACTGAAAAACTGAAAGAAACATTGGTGTGGGTTCAGGTGGAATAGGCGGGTGGCCAGCAATATCCACCTGGATCAGGATCGACGATCCACATTGCTTTGCGACTTCGACATTCTAGGGTTTCACCTGTTTAACACTCTTCTTCTCCCAGAGTGGTCAATGATGGATTGACGATGACATACATGTAACGATCAAGGAATATCCTAAAGCATCCTTGGATCTACGGTTCTCTTCACTTTGCGATTTTATCATTTGGGTTTCCACCCATTTATCACTGTCGTTATTCCAGAGTAGAACTTCGCTGAAGTGCTATATGATAATCCTTCCATTAGTTGATTGGATTGTTGGGAGAGGTTCTCAATGGACTCTCTAGATCCATGACTCACAACTCTAGCTCAAAGGTCCCTAGGTCTCAATGTTAGGCCACTCCTAGAAGGACGCCTGTCAACCCAATTCACACTGGCAAGATGTGTGGCACATGCTTGAGGTAACCAACATCTCTTTACTATGCCACAAGGCCACTGCACATGGCATCAACATTGCTTGACACGTGGACCCCCACGTGCTCTTGACGTGATATGCACATCCCCATGATCAAATGACCTCGAGGGGTCCCAAAGGATCCTTATATAGACGGTCCACATTACTTCATGACTCCAACATTTAGGGGTTTTGGTTTTATAACACCTCTATTCTACTGAAGTGGCCAATGTTGGATTGACCAAAACATAGATACAATGGTCAGGGGAGATCCCGAATACCCTCAAATCTAGGACTGACATTACTTCTCATCCTAGAAGTGGATCGATGTTAAACAAGGGGAGGAATCCTACAATAATAGGTAAATGAACACCAATTTTCGGTCAACCGTCAAGTTACTGGTCTGATAGGTCGCCTCCAGTGCATCTGGACATTGCAATGTTCATTTACCCCAGAGCTTCGAACTCCTGGAGTCCCGAATAAACTATCTCCTTTTTGGGTGTAGTGAGGGGTTCCATGGACTTGGTCCCATGGAAATTGTTCAAGCTCCAGAGGCTACACTCATAACTCTTAGCCAAGATTTGGTTAAGGTCATGGGCATGAGCATGTGGTCTCTTGATTGATTGGTTTGAAGGAAGCGCCTTCCATTCACATAACTTAAGTTCTAAAAGAGGGAAAGGTATTTTCTAGGGATCAACGATTGATCTATATTTAGGAACAGAAAAAACTGATTAACAGACTAAATACAATAAACACGAAGATATGAAGAATAACACAAATATCCAGTGAAAAATATCTTCTATTGAATAATGAAATAGATTGAAACTATAAACCTATAGAATTGAAACACTTTCTCGAATGGTGGTAGCTATGTCTGAGAAGAGATGTGGTTGCTACATGCATCCATATGAGCATAATGAATTACAATGAGGCTCTAGAGGCCTTTTTGATATTACTCATGAATTCCAAAAACCTAACCCTAGGAGGTGAAACATCAAAATTTTATGTGGGCCCCTATGGGTAAGTTGGTATCTCAACTTCTCAGGGTCGTAAATTTTTCATACGACCTTTGTTTTAGGAGCGTGATATCCCCTTGGAAAGGACTTTCAGATAACTAGACATTTCATCATCAAACTTTGACTATGTCTACAGTTGGACTGTGGCGAGACAAAAAAACATTGTTTAGGCCTCCAAAATGGCCCTGGAAGTACATCAAGATATACTGACATGAAAACATACAAAATAAGCCAGATGGATTAGGTGAGAGGCCACCAATATTCACCTGGAAGATGTGTAGGGCTTCAGACAACCCCAAAAGTGTGGAACCCACAATTACAAAGAAGTACAGAAGAACGTGTTGAACTAAAAATGGACAAGAGGAGCCAGTTGGAATAGGTGGGTGGCCACCAATAACCAATTGGATCAATCCTCCCTCCTTAAGAAGCAATGGTATCCATTGCATTGATTTCCCCCATCAGGTGAGGAAACTTCTATTGGATTTGGCCTCCGGTGAGCCACTTGCCTTGGTGTAAGAGTTTCCCTACCTTGAAAACCCAATAAAGCTATATCCTCTATTGACGAGTGCCCTTGACCTATGTGCCCACTATCTGATCAGTGGATGCTTATTCCATGTAGTCAGGTTTGAGCTTTGTGGGTGTCAGTTCTTCTTCGATCTTTGAGGTGTCCAATAATGGTGGAAAACATGGTTGAAGGAGGTATACATTGAACACTAGGCGCAGGCCAAGGAAGGGTGGAGTGTTGAACTCGAAAGAATTTATACCCACAGCCTTGGTGATAGTGTAAGGCCCATAGAAAAGTGGGAGGAGCTTTCAATGGGGCCCTGTGAGATGCTCCTTCAAACCAATATAAACACAACAAATTCAAACCAATATATATATATTTTAATATATCAAAATATTATATATATATATGTCTTCTCTCTGGGCCAACGGAAAGGATGACACATAGACAGACTAATTTCATAGGCCTTTCATCGAAGGCCTCCCCACAGGATTAAAGAACAATTTCCAGTACAACAAAATATTATTTTGAACAATGATAGAAGAAAATATATTTTATGCATTATGTTTTTTGATACCATCATATCATGCTCAGTATGTGGTCCAAAAATATTCTTTGTCTTACACTCAAATTAATGAATGAGATTTAATGTTGATAATTTCTTGCATCCGTTAACGTGTTTACTTTTTCACATTTACTTTTTAGGATTTTCTTCATCTTACTCTCAAATAAATGAAGAAAACTTACTTCAGTTTTAACATATATATATACATTATTAATTTTTTACAAGTATTGGTATGGAGAACTTTAGTTTTAACATTTACATATTCATTATTAATTATTTACAAGTCTTGGTATGGAGAGCTTCAGTTTTAACATTTACATATTCATTATTAATTTTTTACAAGTATTGGTATGGAGAATGGAATGAACATGGAGCACAACGGTTCGTCATTTACATTTACATTTACATTTTTAACAATTTATTTTTTACTGTGTACCATATCTTCGATACAACTACGGAATCACAATGTGAGATGACGTTTATGGAAATAATGCTTGCATGTGATAATGTAAAGTTTTTACATGGTAATGTAGAATGCTAAGCATGGTAATGGAGAATGCAAGGCATCCCAAAATGAGATGGAAGGTGGAATACATTAATACGAATATAGATCTGTAACCTTTTGGTGTTCCCTCATAGTAAATGTATTTTTATCATATGTGATCCACATGCTTCCCAAGAAACTCCCAATCTGAGTCCAGAGTGCGTGGGACATTTAGGCATGACAATTCTTTTTTTATATATGTTTTCTCATGATGTAGATATTATTATAGTGGTTTTCTAGGAATAAAAAAATACATTGTTATAGGAATATTTTTGCAGGGATATTAACAACATTGCATTTGCAAGAATAACTATATTTTGAAACAACAATATTGTATATTGGTCATGAAGCTTCTTACAGTGAATATACTGAGAGACTCATTGGGAAGTGAAGGATATGTTTGATTCAATTTCGATGGGATATGGAGCACAATTAATCAGTCCATCTAAATATGGAAGATGGAGCACAATTAATCAGTCCACCTAAATACAACACTGAGTGGGTGACAACCATCATTGTGTCTTCTCGCCCTCAAATCCCACAAACAATTGATTGGATTTTTATAAATCAACTGCAAGATGGTTCATGGTGACTCGTCAACACTTTATCTTGTGTCATTACTCTCGCTACATGGAAAATCGAGCGAGAGCCAATACAAATACATCAAGGTTCCATTTTATTTTTTCTAGGATAAATATTCTAACATATATTCGAAGAGTGCATAATTCTTAATGTTTACCCAATTAAGTAACTAATAAAATTGACGAGCTTATGTCTGGGCATGTTGAATGGCATATCTAGGTAGTGGTTAAGAAACTGGTTTACCATGGGTTCTAAACATATCTAAAAGATTGGAACCTTAGTGGGAGAAGAAACATTATTATTATTATTATTTAACTGTGTTGTGGCTTTTTAGTTCTTTTCGGTTTAGTGAAATATTGAATAACTATAATGACATTACATGCTTTGAAAAGTACAACTTTGAAATTCAACTAAAAAATTGTTATTAAACGTTCATAAATAAGATGTAAGCATGTAGAAATTATAAAATGTTCATAAATTTATTCAAAACAAATTTTATTTGAAATTATTTAAATGGTATATTAAATTAACTTTTTATACTATTTCAATTTTCATTGTTCAAATGACATAAATAAAGTTACAAAAGAATAAGATTTAGTTTGTTTTGTTTATTGATTTCATTTCAATGTAGTACAAATGACTTTAGAGATAATTTAAATATAAGTCTATTTGTCTATTGCATTATAATTTAACTCAATATTGTTACACAACCAATAATATTTTCATAATTGTTTGCAAGCACTGACTCTTGTGTCTTTTACTTAGATTTGAAACAAAAAGAAATATTTGATGAACAAGTTATTAATTATTAATTAATTATTAGAATTAATTATCTTTAGAATTAGAGTTATTAAAATTATAGTTATATTAATTATTTGATTATATTTATTAGGATTAGAATTAAGCTACATATTATATTGAAAATATAATATATAATTATAATATATAGATATTATATTTATATTATATTATTTTTCTTTTATAATAAAATAATTTTTTCATCAAAATTAATTTATGTTATATTATTAACATAATTAATCAATTTTATATTATCAATATAATTAATTAAGTAATGTATATTATGTTTGTATCATTGATTATATTATTTCTATATATTATAATTATAAATAGAATGTTGTTTATATCAACATTGTTTTTGAATTTTTGTGTATATTATGTTTGTATCATTGATTATATTATATCTATATATTATAATTATAAATATAATGTTGTTTATATCAACATTGTTTTTGAATTTATGATTACAAAAATTATTAAAATAAAATCTATAATTTTTTTATATGATATTTATATTTAATATTTTTTATTAAATTTTAATTATATAATATATTTAAAATTTTATAAATAACACATAAAATACAAATATTTATAAGAAACATAAAATATTAATACTAACAGATAAAATATAAGTATGTTTATTGTTTTTAGGAAGCATAATATTAAAATCAATATATTTTAAGTTATTTTAAGTTATTTTAAGCATTAAAATATAAGTATTTTTATTGTTTTGTTTTTGAATTTATTATAAATAATTATTTTGTTGGTTTACTTAATAAAAATACTAATATATAAAATGACATTTTTTTTAATTGAAATTAAATTATTTAAAATAATCTCCAAAATACTAACACATAAAATATAAAATATAAGTAATTGAACAAATTTGAGACAAAAATAATAAAAACTACATCAAATAAATAAAGATTAAATTAAATAAAAACAAAGATATTAAATAATTATATTTTTTTTAAAGAAAAAGTATTCAATGTAAATCAAATGTGTAATAACAATATATTATGTCAAGAAAAATGTCCAATATTTTATATTTTAAATCAAATGTCTAATAAAAAGATAACATTTTTTTTTACATTAAGATATTTTAAATTTGACAAAAGATATAAATATTTTTTATATCTTCTTAAAATATTTCATTATAAAAAAAATTATTTTGATGAAAATTGATTTCATTAGAAAATATAAAAATAAAACACTATGGCATGAAAGGATCTATCACCTTTGTATGAATACTCATAAATCTATCACAATACTCATAAATGGATTTCAATTAAATATTTTACTACTATAAATCATAATTGTTTTTCACCCCTTCCTTTTCTTTTTCTCAACAATCACAATTTGCAACACCAAAAATCAGAATGCATAAATGCATACTTTAATTTTATATATTCTTATTTGGAAGGGATAGATTTTACACTTCAAGATCATATGCTATCAATGTCCTTAGAACATGTGTGATTCTAAGTTTCCTTCTATGTAATATATCGCATTAGTTCAAATTTCCTATATTTTTCACAAAGGAAACACTTAATTAGATTTTTCATAAAAACTTCACCAAAACTTGATTTTCGTAATGTGTCGAACACAAACTAACCTTGTCATGCAATGGACATGCCTCGACGTTGCAATCTAATGAACAAAATTGTATGTTACAATGTGATGACCATAGTAATGTTGAAACATGTTGAACATAGTAACATCGCATAATGAAAAACATAGTAGCATTGCAATATGACGAACATAGTAATTTTACAATTAGTTGAACATAGTAATGTCACAATGTGATGAACATAAACCGGTGTCACAATGTGACGAACATAGGCATGTCATGGCAATGTGTATAGTAACGTCACAATGTGACATTCATAAACAGACATTGCTATGTGTCACAAATCGCCTTGTCGTCAGAATGTGACAAATATTTCCTCACATTGCAATGTGACACACATATAGCGACGTCTCAATGTGACAAACATTTCCAAATTCTACAATGTGTAAAATATAGTAACATTGCAATCTACCAAACATACTAATGTCACAATGTGATGAACATAATAATGTTGAAATATATCAAACATAGTAACGTCACATAATGACGAACATAGTAACATTGCAATCAACTGAACATAGTAATGTGACAATGTGATAATCATAAATGGATGTCGCATTATGACAAGCATATGCATGTCATCACAATGTGGATAGTAACTTCACAATGTGACAAACATTTTCTCATGTTGCAATGTGACACACATTTAGCGACATCTCAATGTGACAAACATTTCCAAACGTCGCAATGTGTCTAATATAGTAACATTTCAATCTACCAAACATATTAATGTCGCAATGTGATGAACATATACATGAACATAATAATGTCAAAATATGACAAACACAATAATGTCGAATAGTGACGAACATAGTAACATTGCAACCAACCGAACATAGTAATGTCACAATGTGATGAACATAAATGAATGTCACATTGTGACAAGAATAGGCATGTCGTCACAATGCGGATAGTAACGTCGCAATGTGATGAACATAAATAACTTTTGAAATGTGTCACACATCACCTTGGCATTTCAATGTGATGAACATTTCCTCACGTTGTAATGTGATGCACATATCCTAACATCGCAATGTGACAAACATTTCCAAATGTCACAATGTGTCGAATATAGTAACATTGAAATCTACCAAATATAGTAACACTGCGCAATGTGTCGAACATAGCAACATTGCAATCTATCAAACGTAGTAATGTCACAGTGCGACAAACATTTCCAAATGCCACAATGTGTCAAATATAATAACATTGCAATCTACCAAACATAGTAACATCACAATGTGACGAACATATACAGACATCTCAATGTGAGGAACATATACAGACGTTGCAATGTGATGAACATAGCCCTGTCGTCGCAATGTAATGAACATTTACGTACGTTTCAATATAACAATCATATATGGATGTCTCAATGTGATGAGCATATCCTTGTCATCACAATGCGACGAACATAATTAGAGATTGCAATATGATGAACATGGCCCTATCCTTGTAATGTGACAAACATATCTGTGTGTTGCAATGTGATGCTCATATTATGATGTCGCATTATGAAATACATTTCCAAACATTGCAATCGGATGAACAAATCACATTGTCGCAATGTGATGTACACCACCCAATGTCGCAATGTGAAAAACATATACCAACATTGCAATGAGATGAACATTTCCCAACATCGTTATGGAACAAACACAAACCATTATCAGACTGTGAAAAACCTATTCCAACACCATAATGTGATAGAAAAAATACTTTCATCGTAATTTGATTACTATAACCTTACGATGTCATGTGACGTCACATTATGATGAAAAAAACATGATCAACATTTCAATGCAGTAGTGGCATAGTAAACTTTGGTTAAATATAATCAACATAGCCCACCATAATCATATTTACATGGTCAAAAAAGGTCATCCATGGCCATGGTCAACCATAATAAACCCTGGCCAACCATATTCAACCATGTTCATGGTCAACTACAGTCAACCAAGGTGAAGGACAACCACGATCAACCATAGTCTCAATGGAAAACATAAGCGGACATCTCAATGTGACGAACATATATGGACATTTCAATGTGATGAACATATCCTTGTCTTCACAATGTGAAAAACATAAGTGGATGTTGCAATGTGACGAAGATATCCCTCTCGTCGTAATGTGATGAACATATCCTTTCATTGCAATGTGATGCCCATATTTTGACATCGCATTATGAAAGAAATTTTCAAACATTGCAATGGGATGAACACATCCCATTATCGCAATGTCATGTACACAACCCAATGTCACAATCTGACAAACATAGACTAGCATTACAATGAGGCAAACATTTCCCAATGTCGTTATGTGACGAACATAACCCATTGTCGGGATGTGATAACACGATAATGTGACAAACAAACAAAAACCTTCATTGTAATTTGATTACTACAACTTTAGGATGTCATGTGTCGTCATAATGTGATGAACAAAACATGATCAACATTTCGATGTAGTAGTTCCATAGTAAATTTTGGTTTAACATAATCAACATAGGCCATCTTAATCAAATCCATATGGTCAATGAAGGTTAGCCGTGGGAATGGTCAACCATAATAAACCAGACCAACCATAGTCAACCATGGTCATGGTCAACCACAATCAACCATGGTGAAGGACAACCATGATCAACCATAGTCTCAATGACTAACATATACGAACATTTCAATTTGACGAACATATACAAAAGTTGCAATGTGATGAAAATTTCCCTGTCGTCATAATGTGATGAACATAAATAGACGTTCCAATGTGATGAGCATAGCCGTATCATCGTAATGTGGCGAACATATCCTTGCATTGTAATGTGATGCTTATATTTTGACGTCACATTGTGAAAGACATTTCCAAAATTTTCAATAGGACGAACACATCCCATCATTGCAATGTGATGTACACAACCCAATGCCGTAATGTGAAAAACATAGACCAACATTTCAATGAGATGAACATTTCTTGATGTCTCTATGCGAAGAAAAAAACCCACTCTCAAACCCCAACAAACCTCTTCCAACACCATAATGTGACAAACAAAAACCCTTCGTCGTAATTTGATTACTATAACCTTACGATGCCATGTGATGTCACAATGTGATGAAAAAACATGACCAACATTGCAATGTAGTATTTCCATAGTAAAATTTAGTTAAACATAATCAACATATCCCACCATAATCAGATCTACATGGTCAACGATAGTCAACCATGACCATGGTCAACTACATTCAACCATGGTGAAGGACAACCACGATCAATAATAGTGAACTTTCCTTCCCAAAGTCAACCAAGGCATACCTATTTGTTAATGCATTATTAATGTATTATCTACCTTAATAATGTATTTATTAATGTATTAATACTTCAATATTGTATGTATTAATCTGTTATTACTTTAATAATGTATTATTAATATATTAATAATTTAATATGTTACATTATAAATTAATGTATTATTAATGTATTACTTTGCCACTGTATTAATACTATATTAACGTTTTAGTTAATTTTTTTATTAATGGATTTAATGTGTTAAATGTATTTTTTTATTATTATTGTAGTAATGTAATATTAACGTATTACTTTATTAGTGTATTAATACTTTAACAATGTATTAATTAATATTGAATAAACTTATTAATCAATTTATACATTCCATTACTCTAATAATGTATTAACACTTTAGTAATGTATTTATTAAAATTGTATCAATGTATTAATTAAATAAATTAATAGATTACAGTATACATTAATGTATTAATGTCATTCATAGTCATGACCATAAGAAAGCTTGATCATAATGAACCATATTAATCTTCAATAAATGTATTAATATATTACTACTTGAAAAATGTACTTATTAAGGTTTTATTACTTTGATAATTTATTATTAATGTATTAATATTTTAGCAATTTATTAATTAATAATATATTAATACTTTAATATGTTGCATTATACATTAATGCATTAATACTTTAATTTATATATTACAGTAATGTAATAATGTATTGTTAATGTATTAATATTTTAATAATATTTTACTAAATACATTATGTTCAATGTATTTGATCCAGGTGGATATCGTTGGCCACCCACCTTTTTCGACTGGCTCAAAACATTTTTCTGACAATTTTGGCAATTTACTATTTTTAGCAGGTTTTAACTTTCGGGGCCATTTTGAGGGCCTAAATGAAGGTTTTTCAATATCGAGGTTCTTAGTGATAATCAAAGGCATCATTGAGCCCCCAAAATTAATCTTCTCGACAATACCTTTCCAACGAGCTATCATACGCTTAAAACGGAGATCGTATGCAAAAGTTACGACCCCGAGAAGTTAATGTATTAACTTACTCAAACGGGGCCCACATGACTTTCGACGCTTCATCTCCTAGGGTTAGGTTTTTGGATGTCTAGGGTTTTTGGAATTCCTTTTTATTGTAAAAATTCCTTCAGAGCCTCATTGTAACCATCTTCTTGCGAATGCGAGTAGCCGTCACATCTCTTCTCAGAGATAAGCTGCCACCATTCTAGCGAGTCTTTCACTCTGTATTTTTACAGTCTCTGTACATTTATTTCATTAATAGAAATCATGCATTACTATATGTCTGTGTTTAGGGTTTCATCTCTAATATATATCTATTATATTATTGGATATACGTGATATCTCTGTGCATTTCTTTATTATATCTCTGCTCTCATTTCGTGCCAAAAATAATCCAGATCAGTGGTATCAGAGCAGGCTGCTCTTCATCATTTTTTTAGTGCATGTCCCCGATGAGGTCTGAGTATAGCAAGTTGGGTCTTGAGCTTGTCTCTCTTGAAGACAATCGCTCTCGCACACCCAAGAAACCCTCGATGGCGGAAGAAAAGAAAAACGATGGAGCAGACGATCCTATCAATATGTTGCTTGAGCAAACTCTCACGCGACAGAGGGATGAAATGACGGAGAATTTTTCCCACATCCTTAAACGATTGCCTATAGCATCAGGAACATCTTAATCAAGCGATCACTTTGGAGGCACATTTCCTTTCAAGGTACAAGTTAATTTTGATATTCCTGTATTTGAAGAACATATAGATGCAAAAGCCCTAGAAAAATGGTTAACTCTGCTAGAAGGTTATTTCTTTGTTCACAATTTTTTCGACAAAGAAAAGATCACCTTCGCACTCCTTAAATATCTCCCTCATGTCAAACATTGGTGGGAAACTTACTGGGAGCAAAGTTCCATAGAGGATTCTGGAATATATGGGGCTGATCCCACTTGGGATTTTTTTGTGGATGCGGTAAAGGAGTAATATTACCCTATTGGCAGCTATGAGGACCAGTACATGGGATGGACCACACTGCGGCAAGAGAGGGGCCAAACAGTTTCGAATTTCACCAATACCTTCCATACCTTGCGCACCAAGCTGGGTATCAAAGACTCCGAATGACATTTGGTTTTGAAATACCGTGGGGCTCTACACAGATACATCCAGACTGAAATGGATTTTCTATACATTTCATCACTCATTGTTGCTTATCAATATGTTGTTAAAATTGAGCAGAAATTTAAGCACCAGAACAAACGAGAATTCAGGTCTGCAAATCCGCAACAACCAAAGTATGACAAAGGTGTCCCCAACAAACAATCTCTCGAAAACCAGTCCAAGACATAGGAAAAGAAGGGTTACGGGAATACAAAGAAGGACACTAGAAAATGGCGTGATTTCCACAAAATCCCCTAGCACAACACCAATGAATGTCGCTCAAAACAGTTATTGGTGGCTGAGATCAAAGACAAGGAGCCAAACCCTAATTCATAATTTGATTCTGAAAATACCGCTAAAGGATAGATCATTGACGTAGACCCCACTGCTATTGTCGCGACCGAAACAATTCAACCAGAAGAACCAACAGATCCTAAAGAGGGGGAGCACCTTTTTCATTCACATATGTGGGTGAAGAGGACCCTGCTACATTTGATTGTTAATAGCGAAAGCCAAAAAAACCTCATCTATGTAGAGGTTATCAAACAGTTGGGATTGTCGACAACACCACACCCGCAACCATACAACATCAGGTGGCTTCAATAAGGACGAGATCTCTTTGTCAGCCAACAATGCCAATTGTCATACAACATCCAACCCTTCAAGGATGAGGTATTATGTGATATTGCCCCACTAGATGTTTGTGATGTTCTTTTGGGCCAACCATATATGTGGAGATACCATGTTGTTTATGAGTCTCGACCCCGTAGTGTCAATGTTACTTTGGGGGGTCATCTCTACAGAATACCAGAGGTAGTTCCAACTATTGTTCCACCTAAAAAGTGTCGCAAGGTAGTATCTAATACTGCAAAATTCATCTTCTTCATAATCTGTTCAAAAGGGGAACAAAAGGACACTGCAACCACTACAGCCTCGCCCCCTGCACCTTCTATCCAATAGAAGTAGGCCGACAAGGTTGTAACAAAGCACAAAGATTCCTTCTACACACCTTCCTCTCATGTAGCTCAACTTGTTGAATAGCCTCAGCTTCAACAGGTTCATAATAGACTTCCACAAACTAAGCAGTGCGACGTCTCCAACAATACAAGCAACTCACCAAGATGCAGATCCAGCAGACGCTTTTCCCTCTCCCCTGAGAACTCAACGTAATGGAGACCATTGCTTACTAAGGAGGGAGGATTGATCCAGGTGGATATCGGTGGCCACCCACCTTTTCCGATTGGCTCAAAACAATTTTCTGACAATTTTGGCAATTTACTATTTTTAGCAGGTTTTAACTTTCGGGGCCATTTTGAGGGCCTAAATGAAGGTTTTTAGAGATTGAGGTTCTCAATGATATTGAAAGACATCATTGAGCCCATAAAATGAATCTCCTCGAAGATACCTTTCCAACGAGCTATCATACACCTAAAATGGAGTTTGTATGCAAAAGTTACGACCCCGGAAAGTTGATGTACTAACTTACCCAAACAGGGCCCACATGAATTTTGGTGCTTCATCTCCTAGGGTTAGGTTTTTGGATGTCTAGGGTTTTTGGCATTCCTGTTTATTGTAAAAAGGCCTTCAAAGCCTCATTGTAACCATCTTCTTGCGAATGCGAGTAGCCGTCACATCTCTTCTCAGAGATAAGCTGCCACCATTCTAGCAAGTCTTTCACTCTGTATTTTTACAGTCTCTGTACATTTCTTTCATTAATAAAAATCATGTATTACTGTATCTTTGTGTTTATGATTGCATCTCTGATATATTTCTGCTATATTATTGGATATACATGATATCTCTGTGCATTTTTTTATTATATCTCCGTTCTCATTTCGTGCCGAAAATAATCTGGATCAGTATTACTACTTTATTAATGTATTTATTAATGTATTTAATATATTATTAAAGTGTTATTTTATTAGTGTAGTAATACTTTGACAATATATTAATTCAAAATGTTTTAATTAATTAATACATTACATTCTTAATGTATCAATAATGTAACATTTTTTATTAATGTATTAATGAATGTATACTTTAATTTATTAATGCATTATTAATATATTAATAGTTTAATATGTTATAGTATACTACATTAATTTATTAATGCATTATTAATATATTAATAGTTTAGTATGTTATAGTATACATTAGTACTTTAATTTATACATTACATAATAATATATTATTAAATATATTAAATATATTACTTTATTTGTGTATTAATATTTTAGTAATATATTTATAAATTCATTTAAATGTGTTATTGCATTTAATATTTTTATTGATGTATTTAATGAATTATTAATGTATAGTGTATTAATACTTTAACAATGCATTAAATAATGATGTATTAATTTATTGATAGATTAATAGACCATTAGTTTATATACATTAATACATTATTATTATATATTATAATTAAACAATATATTAATTATGTGTTAATATTTATAATTAATTAATAGATTAATAGTCTTCTACAAGGCATGTGATAGTTAACTAGCAACAACCACTTTATAAAAGTGGTTGAATTTAATATTTTTGATGTATTTAATGAATTATTAATGTATAGTGTATTAATACTTTAACAATGCATTAATTAATGATGTATTAATTTATTGATATATTAATGGACCATTAGTTTATATACATTAATACATTATTATTATATATTATAATTAATTAATATATTAATAGTCTTTCACAAGATATGTGGTAGTTAACTAGCAACAACCACTTTATAAAAGTGATTGATATATGGATCTGCGTCATTTTTAGTCTTTCCAAACTAATGATATCAACCACTTTTATAAAATAGTTATTGCTAATAATACATTATATTATATTAACATCTCCCACAACAATAACTTAATTTGAATTAGCTGACTTGTTTTATAATAAAAAGTAGTTTTAAACTTCTTACTCTAATAAAAGAAAAGCATTCACTTAATTTATTATCAGTCACGTCTCTTACATATTTATGATAAGTAAAGTTCAAATAAGAAAAGGCCTTAAGCGAGATATATATTTGATGAAATATATGCCTCGAATTCAAACTACGAAGAGTTTTAAATGAGATATATTTGATGAATCATCAAAATGGGCGTAAGCTAAAGGCCAAACGAAACCGACCTTTGCCGGTCGTCCTTTCACGGCGTCCCGACTCCCGTCGCCGATCATCTCTGCCCTTCGGCCGCCTACCCGTCCATACACCCCATCCCTTCTACCACCATCCATACATCATCCATGCCCATGCCCTCCAGCCCATCTACCACCATCCATATCCACGCCCATCATCCACATCCATCCAAATCCAAAGCCCGCCTTCAATTCACCACCTACCATAATTAATTTATCGTTTGAGGAAGCGGCTCATCTGTTCAAAAGCTCTTCTCCGTCTTTAACCTTGAACTCGGTCCGAGTAAAGTGTATTACATTACGATCAACAACCGCTTTGGGTGGAAGATCAGGACAGAAGTCTGCAATACGAATTGACCTTCTTCAAGCTTCGATTTCAGCTGGTGGAGGGCAGTTCACCTCAGCAAATTTCGAATGCTTCAGGTTCGTGTTTTGTTGCTATTTTAAGGGGTTGATTTTATTTTCCCGTGTTTTCCTGTCATTTCAACTTGTCTTGATTTTTAGTTGTTTGCATGCATATTTAAAGGCGAGAATTTGATGGTTCACTAGAAATTTTGATGAATGTCGCTTCTGTTTGAAGACATTTATCCATTTTGCATATCTAGTGCCAAATTTTCCATGATTTTTGAAATTTTTCATGGCTTATTTCAAATTGAAAAACTGTACAACACGATAAATTTATCATGACGATATTTAGATGCCCATGAACGCTACTTCCCCAATTTCGATTTCGGTTCATTGCAGCCTATAATTTCCTTCGATATAGAGGGGCTCACGTTTTCGCCATCACTGCGTGGGTATATCGGAGGTTTTGATTCGCTGAAAGATCTCCCCCGTGGACTCGCCTCCATATTGTTGTAAGCCTCTGCCTCTGCTTCCTTTTTTTTATTTGAACTGATCCAGAGCAAATTCCAGTTGAGCACAGATCAGCATGGAAGACTAATAGTACTAACAAAAGTAGCATTTCCATTGACATTTCTAGCCTAGGGAATCAGGGATTGATTTCAACAATTAATCAGCAGTCAACAATCAATCAGCAGAATGGCATCCCATTGTTGGTGAGAAAAAATAAATTTGAGACACCTAAAGTTGCTCTAGCTAATAAATCAGCCTCAATAATTGGTGTTTGAAGGTGTGGATGGGTAGATCACTTTCATGGATCTCTTGAACTTGCCAACTGAAACTTGAACTTGAGCTTGGAGTTGAAACACTGAACCACTTTAAGCTGGCATGACAATCAATACAAAGGTTTAAAAAATTCATATGACTTCCTTAATGTGAAGACACCTAAAATATTGGCTAGTATGACAATATAATAACAGTGTTGAATTCTACCAATGGTAATGGAAAATCAATCCCTCTTCTGAGAAAGACGATAGAGAAGTTCAAAGTAATGGGAAGTACAAAATACTGGAAAATACAAAACACAGGGAAAGTGCATTCAAACATTAACACTACCTTTGTGACCCTAGTTCCACCGATATCAAACATGGACACTATCTAACCGAAGACCCATATGTCCTCATAATGTTAGCTATAAGACCATTAAGAGTCTCATTTAATAGTATCTCTTTGTAATGCATGCAATAAGATAATCACAATAGTCTTGGCTAATAGACTAGCAGAATTTATGAAGAGAATGATCACAAAGAATCAAAAGCCTTTGTCCCAGGAAAGAATATTTTAGACAACACAAAATATGATTGATTAAAATGGACAATTTTTTCCTTTAGCACAAGAGACTAAATTTGACTAAAAGTAAGAACTTAAGGTGATGAGAAAAAATATAATTTTTTTACAGATTAACAATGGTCTTCTTCTAAACAACAGTTTGTGCATCTAAGGAGAAAGGCAGTTTAGGATTTAAAGACCCAGAATAGACCCATTTGTAATAGGCACAAAAGACTGAGATCCCATTAGCCTATCGGATCAGATTTGGAAGAAGATTTTACTGTCAAGAGTCAAACTAGTTACAAGATTCAAACAGTCTAGAAGCCTTATCAAAACAATACCCAAGGTAAACATGATAAATTTTAAAATTTATGAAACATTTTGAGAAAGGCCCAAAATGAAGTTGTGCTGCAGTTCTTTTGGAACCCAGATAGGGAGGAAGTGGCACTGATTTCCGGAAGACAAATGGTGAGGTCCTAACCTAGGAAGATTGGAGGTAACCCCAAGATTGGAGAATTTAAAACCTATCCTCAGATGAATGGTTTTTCGGAATTACTCTTGTACAACTACGACTACCCAAATTGGTTGAACACAAGGGAGATCTATGGACTGGTAGATGACCTTAAGCCTGACTATATATTTAATCAAGAAGTAGAGATTCTAGAAAAACCTCGGGGCAACACTTTTCCCAAAGAAGGATCTCAACTTTCAAGCATGTACGTCTAGAGGATTACATTGGAAAGATAGACATAAAAATTCACAACCTTACCAGGATATGTGTGGACATATTTAAGAAAGACAAGAGTACAAGTGAACTGAAAATGGGTCTGGTGAAGCCATAGCCTCTACCTAAAGAGAATTTGGTCAGGAGAGTAATTCAGAGGGCCTTTGTAATGACAGAAACAATGACAAAATTGTCGAGGCAAGGATCTAAGAAGTGTCCAGACTCCAATGTGTGTAATTGAAAAGGATACGTTGGATCATATTCTATGGAAATGTCAACGCCCAATGAGCAAAGGACATCCAAAAGTCAACCTTTAAATTCTTTAATCTAGAAACGTTGGTAAGAGACATGGATCTGTGCCAAAAAAGAGGAGATTCCTTTTGTGCTATGGCATGGAAAAAGTTAAAAAAAAAGGTGAGGATAGCACAGATTCAACACATACCATA
>ML808125.1:378934-391764 GCA_009831015.1 Picea engelmannii | reverse complement strand
TATAATGGTAAAGTCTGGAAGAACAAGAGATAGCTACTGGAAGAGATAATATTCCTTTCTCATATCTTCCATATCTTAAGACGAAGAAGTTGTAAGAATAAAATCAAACCCACGGCAGAACTTCTTAAAGGTACCTTCTAAACTATGCAAAATTGATGAAGACATCAGCTGTTGGATGAGCTTTGCATGCAGCCTCAATACTGTAAAATATGCACAAAAGTGTTATAAAAAACATTCAAGATTTTAAATTCAAATAATTTGAAACAAAACTCCCATAGAATACTTGCTGCAGAATAAGAGAAGAGACTCACGCTGAATGAACAGGTATGGCAATTTCTTCCTGCCCAAAGAACAGTTTCTAAAATCCTTCAGAACCAGGATTGATGATTCCAGCAACAGACGGTATCTCTCTACCTGAAATGTAAACAAAACTGACCTCAGCTATCCTCCACCATACTAGAACTAAATTAAGATGAAATTGAATCAACTGTTTTGTGCAATCATGTAAGGAAGCAATAAGCAACTAACCGCAGAGAAAGTCAAAGTCTAGCATGCGCTGAATAGGAAGTTGCTTGTAATTGTAAAATAATGCTTGAGTTGAGCGAGAGAAAAGTTGCCCTGTCGCCATCTTTTGCAAGGGAACTGCTGACAGCTACTCTGCACACAATTTGCATTTGTTAATAGATCGACCAACTGGCATATACAATTCATTGGCGTAGGCTAAGGTCCAGGCTGCCCACTCCAACAGCTCCTCCCACGAATTTGATGTTCCGTCATGTTTTCACGATCGCTTAGCAAAGGTGAAGATGTCCGGCCAGCGATCTTTAACATGCCACTGAACCTATACCTGGAAGTGTTCTTCCTATCAGCCATTATAATGAAAATCGATAATCCGTACATATTTGTGTGAAGATAAAGGAGAAGGAACATATAACACTTAGGCATCGTAAAATTTTACATTTAAAGGCATGACTGAAACTAAATTTTACAGTAAAATGCATGACTCACTAAATTTTACAGGATATTGCGGTGAGAGTTTGAACTCAATTGTGATTAAATTTTGGAATCATTCGACCAGAGAAAGAGTTAGAATTAATGGGAAAATGAATGAACGATTGAGTGAATCATTTAAGTCACCTTCATGCATGTCTCTTCTTCAACAGTTAGAATTAAGGGGAAAATGAATGAACGATTGAGTAATAATTTAAGTCACCTGCATGCATGTGTCTTCTTTAGTCATGTATATATATATTAATTTTTTTGTGTAAGAAAATTATGCACCGTGTATTAAATTACTGATTGGTGTGTATCATCGTTTTTTAATGCATTGGATATCATATTAGTGATTGTCATATAAATTTGATCAAATTTATATCGTTGAAAATGTAATTTTGAATCTATTGATTGATATATAAATTTGATTGAATTTATATTGTTGAAAATGTAAATTTAATCTAAAAATAGATTTGACATAGTCAAAAACTTTTAGAATACTTATTAGTATTTTGAAACTATATTATATATTCAATCATTCAAATCTATATATAGTTTTAAAATTTTTAGTCAAATTTTGAACAAAATTATAAAAAATTATATAAAAAAACATTGATCCATTTTTTAGTGAAATTTTGAACAAAATTGATCAGAAATTATAAAAAAACGTTCAAACATATCTACAGTTTAAACAATTTTTAGTGAAATTTTGAACAAAATTAATAAGAAGTTATATAATAAAAAAAACGTTCAACCATTTTGAGTGAAATTTTAAGCAAAATTGATCAGAAATTATATAAAAAACGTTCAAACAGAAAAAGTATCGTTGAGATAATCAAATTAAATAGCATTACAGAAATCGAGAAATCCCAGAATCGTGGTATGAGCAAAGCAAACCAAGGCCACCTACTCACAAGTTTTTCAGAATAATTCAAGGAGAGGTAAGTATTGGAATGGCAAGTTGGCTTTGCCAGACGCAAAGAAAACCAAAAAAGGATTCACTGGCCTAGTGATAGTGATCTCATGGCCTTTCTTGACAAGAATGATAAAATTGATAACACTATTTACACTGTGAACATTCTTTTTGTTATCCATATTATCACTCTTGTCGAGAAGAACTGAATCATTTTTTCGGTTCGCTTTAAGTCTTGCAAAGCCAATTCGTCATTCCAATGCTCATCTCTCCTCGACTTATTCTGAGAAATTTGTGAGGAGGTGGCATTCTCTGCGACCAAATATAAGACATACAACAGAGAAATCTTGATCTGATAGTTGCAAAGAATTGTTTTGTTAGACTTTTCAACTTATAATCCACAAACTTGTTTGCCATATATATAAGAAACTAGCATTAGAGATCCCGCATGATGTGAGTGTTTCCAAACACCCCGAATTTCAATCGATTGGAAGTTCTGAGACGTTCACCTGAACGACAGTTGATTATGTTCATGCTCATTGAATGGCCTGCACAAAGTGTTTGGTCAACGGTTGATTTTGCTCATGCTCAATGAATGACCTGAACCTATCATTAAACGGCCTGAACAAATTCAACAGTTTTCTGATTAGGTTCATTGAATGGCCTGAACCTATCATTAAATGGCGTGAACAAAGATAACAGTTGATTTTGCTCATGCTTATTGAATGCCCTGGACCTATAGTCGAGATAAGGAGGATACCCACCGAACAAACCTCAATTCAACAGTTGATTTCGCCCATACTTATTGAATGGCCTGAACCTGCCCGAACCTATAGTCGAGATAAGTATGCCCATCCAACAAACCTTACGGTACACTGCCTTGCGGTCGGAATCACGCTGCCCAACCACTCAAGTCACGAGGAAAAATGATAAACATCATATTCTTCATTCACTCATTCGGAACCGACCCGATCAGACTTTTTGGAACAGGTGCCGCCCATGCCTTTGTAACGAAAGTGGGACTCGACCGGCGCGACAACTTCGGTTCATATGTTGGGGGAATCTCATGTCTCCACGTGGTGGAAGATGACATCTTTCTATTAATTCCTCTTTATCTAACCAACCACAATATGACATCTTTCTATTAATTCCTCTTCATCTAACCACAAGTGCTTGAAATTATTCACCAAGGTGGTGATATATTTCTCAAGGGATGCCCTTGTGGATTGGAAATTTGCTAGAGTTGCATAGGCTCTCCCTTACATTCATCTTAGGTAGATTTTCAAGTGCATTTTTTCCTTTTTATTTCCACTTCTTTATCTCATCCATGCTCATATACACCCCATATAGTACCACTCTTTTATATCTAATGTTTTCTATGTAGGTGAGAAATAGAGCGCATAACCTTGAAATTCATGGAGGTCGTTATACATAAGCCTTTGGCTGATATTTAATTCATCATGTAGTTCAAAGTTGTAGGCTTGGAACTTAGTTGGGATAGTCATTCCTGCTTTGTGGTGGGTCACCTCTTGTTCTAACTATTTGATTTTTTTGTTTGTGACCCTCAATCTCCTTTACCATGTTTTTTATATTAAATTTAGAAGCCTAGGAAAGGGAAACTATATTGGGGACCTTAGTAAAAGAAAGAACACATAAATTTCTTCAAGTTAGTGTATGAAAAAGATTATATTGTCTTGAACACAAAGAAAGAAAAAAGGGGATGGGCCCTAAATTTTTTCCATAGTTACATGACAAAGGAAAAAAGAAAGAGGAAGTAGTTTATTTCTCAACAATTGGTTACAAACTAAGTGAAACCATGAATATATGCATATTAGTTGTTGGATAACATAGGTTCTAAGGAGACAATAATTACCTAGTATGAATAATTTTATCTTCATCCCCCATGGTTTTCCACTAGAAATTATTGTTAAACCAATTGTGTGAAGACCCTACTTCAAGATCAAGTAGCTTACCAGCAAGAGCCACAAGGCTAGATAGATGGAGTTTATTTCCTAACTTAGTTTGTCCTTACATGCCATCATAGTACCAAAGAGTTTCTACAAATAAGGGGTGTTTGAATATTTACTCTTATTATTTTGTTCCTGTTCTCTTGGCGTCACTCCATTTCCAACGAGCATCTATATCCTCAACGAAGATATCTACAAAGGTATTTTTAAGTATTCAGATACTATACCTAGTTATAGTATTCTAGGTGATTATTTCAGATTGAAAAAATCACACATAAAGATATCTAGGTGGATATTGAATAAAAAACATACAATTTACTATTAAAACTTAATTTTTTTGATAAATATTATCAATACAATCGTATTTTAGGTAAAAGAATATGTGATTTTTTTAAGTGAAAATGTCTAATTGGTGAACATATTTTTTGAAAATTATGCCAAAAAGTAGCTCCAATTGGTGAAAATGTGCCCCTAAAAAATATCTCAATACCTACATGTCCCACATGATTTGAAACTCCTTTTCCAAGCCTTTATCTTTATTATTTTTTGAGAGAGAGAGAGTGGATGGGGGATATCAGTAAATATTTAGAAGCATGTTCGATGATACATGTTTTCTAAGAATTAGTTCAACCTTTCCGAAGTGATAATAAGTATAACCCTTATACATATAAATATGAGCACTGTGTTGACTTCCTACTAAAACATTCATCACTATTATGTGAGTGGGTGAAGCCCTAAATATAACTAACAAGCCACTCAATACTTGAGTTTTGGGTTGTTCATGGCTATACATTGTCCAAGTTGTGTTCCACCATTGAGCTAATAGTTTAAATGCCTAGATTAAGGTTTTCTTGATCAAATAATTGCATGAACCAATGATTTATCTGTTGTTCTCATAGGAGAGTTCCATGGATCCAAACAATTGTACTTAAAGCTTCCTAATAATTCATGACACTTATCATTGCAAACTCAATTAATATTAAGGACAAAACCATAATGGAAAAAATTATAAGCAAACAAAAATGAAGTCAAGAAAATGATGAGGAGGTCAAAATAAAAAAGAAAAACAAAACTATGAGAAATATATTTGAAACAAAGGAAAGAAGATGAAGCATCATATGGATATTTCAAAGACAATCAATAAAATGAACCTATTTATATACATTCTAATTGCTGAGAAGGAAACTAACTAAAGTACCTTTTTTCATAATTTGTCGTGTTATCACCATTTATTTGCACATCTAGCCCAAAAGGTTAAGCCTTATCGATATGAAACATCATAGTCCATGTATCCCTTGTCATACACACTTTCACACCATTTTTCCCTTGCATAACTTAGGAAAACACTTTTGTTATAGTTATTTCCACTTAATTAAAGCCGTAATCCCCTTTTACACATTTTCCCCTCTTTGTTTTATTTAAATTCAAGGTAAAAGTCAATTATCAGATAACAATTGATTTGGTCAAATAAAATATTTTATTATTTTGACCCTATCAAAGATGACCATTATTTTTCCTATAAAATAAACAAAACCATTCCATGCTCATAGAGATTTTTTCTTGAGAGTACAAATATGCTCCCAAAATTTCAATTGACCTTTTAGCTCCATCTCACCATAGCTACATTCAGAAAAGTAGATAAGTATATCCAGTGCTACCACACATCCAGAAAAGAAATAAGAACCCTTCGTCGGAGGGGCCACTAGGAGATATTTATTTTCATCGGTATCTTCATAGGTGTATCTTATTTGTACTCTGATTATTGGGAATTATAGATCATCTTCATTCTTCACATATTTTTTTTTATTCAATTATATTTTATATTGCATGCCTTTTCTATTTTTCAATAGCATAGATCTAAATAAATCTAATCAATAGAGAACTTGGGTTTTTGGTTTTTTCACCCACTTTTGTCTACTACTTTGAAACAACCAAAACGTTTTCATAGCTACTCACCCTTGTTGCATATTTGCAACAACAGAATGGCGACCATACTAGGGATCTAATTTTTATTTATGATCCATGGTTGTGGGTGTGTGGTACACACATTTTTTCTCACAATTTTTATATGGTGTTATTGAGTTTTTTTTGTGGGTTTTTACCTTCTTGTACTTTTATGTTTTGTTTCATAGGTTACAGGTGCCAAAAATACACTCATAAAACCCTCAGAATTGAAGCCACAACTCTTCTCGGAAACATTTTTCCCAACACACTTTTTTTTCTCTTTTCTACCACTGGTAAATGCAAAAAAGACACACTTTTCTATGGCTTCTCAATGCAGATTTTGGGCAGTTAAATTGTCTAAAATATGTGACTTTACTCATTTACTTGCATTTATACACGTTGTTGTAATCTTAATGAGCATCAGATAAAAAATACAAAATATTGTATATATACATTTTTTATATATATCTTGCCTCCAACTTCCAATTGGTATCAAAGCATGGTTTCAAAAAACCCATGGTAATTTCACATGGTATTAGGAAGATACTATAAGGAAAAGAAGTGAAAAAGAAAACTTGAAAAAACATAGGGAGAAGAAGGAAAGGTAAGTTTTTTTTTTTTTACCGTTGGTGGTTTACAAGCCCGTGGTATATATATATATATAGTGGAGAGGGAAAGTAAAAGGAAGAAATCAAAGTCAAGTGATATAGAAGGAGAAGTATTTCATCAAGAGTGTTTGAAAATTGAGAATTAATATTTAATTACTTTATATTAAAGTATTGATATAAAAGTAAAATACAAGGTTAAAATAATCCTTACCTATGCACAACAATGAAGAGATCTGAGAAAAAGGTCGGAGAACCAGAGAATATAGTAGGAGGATCATAGGACAATGTTCCATCCAACCTAGAATTGAGTGAAGGTATTAAATACTTTTGTCCAGGTATTGTAACTTCGTTAGATGCCAAAATTGACAAATTGAACGAAGGATTTTCAATTTTGTTGGATGCCAAAATTAACAAATTGAATGAAAGATTGGAAGAGTGCAGTAAAATTACAATGACATCAAAATCCCCATTAACTCAAATTCACACCGGATTCCTCCTGAATCACACTACTCATCCAACAAGGGAACATATAATAATGACATGGCTAGAATGCAACTTATTGTTCCAGAATTTGATGGATCGAATGCAAGAGAAGAAACAATATGGGTAAATAAAATCGAACAATACTTCAGGTATTACTAATTTTCTAATGATGAAGAAAAAAATAATGTTGCATCTATACATATGAAGGTTTTCATGTATGATTGGTTCCTATGGTGGAGAGAAACATATATATCTCTAACAAGATACCGGGTTGTATTCATTAAGAACTTACTCATATGTTTTCTCAACACAAATGAAAAGGGTTTTTCTTCTAAAATCACCCAATTACAATAGTTTGATACAATGGAGGAATTTTTTCAAGATCTACATGTGCTAGCCACTCATGTTCCTAATATATCAAAAGATTGGATGCTTCAAATAGACTTATTAGGGTTGAAGGAAAATATGAGAAATGATCTCGAATTTCTTGACATTAAGGATATTGAGAAATCTCATCAAAAAGTCAAAATCACTGAAAAGAATCTTAAATCATATCAATTATAGACAACATGGAATTCACTCAAAGATTCTAGCTCAAAATGCATTCCACCTAACAAAAGGACACCTCCACCAAATACAATACAAGATAAATACTGATGTTGTGAAAGTAATGCATCTAATTGGAAACCCGACCATAAGTGAAAAGATTAAACATTTTTTCACTAAGAAATAGATAGGAGTGACAGTGACAAGGATGAGGGAGTAGGGGACATATGTTCATTTGATGAAGAAACAAATAATGGAGACTCAATGAATTCCCATGAGTTAGGAAATAAAATGTAAGTCTGATGCTCTATGTTGTCGCAATAATGAATATTTCTCAACCCCAAAATCTTAAAGTTTATGGCCCTGTTAAGAAAACTAAAGTAACAGTGCTCATAGATAGTGAAAGTTCACATAACTTTATAGATATGAAGATAGAAAGGAAATTAAACATATTCATTTATTCTACCTCTAAATTTCAAGTCTCCATCATGGAAAATAAGTTTGCTTCATGTGATGGGAAATGCCACAAGATAGAAGTATCCATTAATGAATACAAATTAAAATCTCCTATGTATGATATGGAAATTAGAAGGGTAGATATATTCTTGGGGGCTAATGGTTATCCATGCTTGGTACTGTTGGATTAAACTTACAAGAGAAATTTATGAGATTTTATGAAAATGGGGAAAAGTACAAATTCCAAGGAATAAATTGTCCTCCCCCACAAATAGTCTCATCTAATAGGATGGAAAAAATGATTAAAAAGGGAGCCCAAGATTATTTATTACAAATCTATGCAATAGAGGGAGCTACTAATGAAAACAAAAATGATGTTCCCAAGAAATTAGACAAAATTATTGGAAAATATAGCACCATTTTTCACAAACCCCCTTGTGGGATTCCTCCACCTTGTTCTATATACCACATGATAGAATTGATCCTTGGTTCTGCCCCAATTAGAAAAAAATATTACATGTAGTCACACCAACATAAGACAAAAATTGAACACTTGGTTCAAGAAATATTGGACTATGTTGTTATTACAAAAATCAAGTGTCCTTACTCGGATTTGGTTATACTTTTTATAAAAAAGGATGGATCATATAGACTCTATATTAAATATCAAGCATTGAACAAAATTATGATAAAGGATAAATTTCCAATTCCAACTGTGGATGATTTATTAGAAGAGCTCCATGGTGCCAAATATTTCTCCAAGCTAGACTTGAAATTAGGTTATTACCAAATAAGTAATCAAGAGGAAGACATTGAAAAAAATTCTTTCTATACCCATGAAAGGTTGTACGAATTTCAGGTCATGCCTTTCATTTTATCCAATGCTCACGCTACCTTCCAAGTAGTAATGAATGATTTATTTCATTCATACAAATAGAAGTTTGTACTTGTCTTCTTTGATGATATACTTGTTTATAACAAGAGCTCAAACTCACACCTCAAGAAAATGGAGACAATAGTATAACTCCTTCAAGAGAATAAGTCCTATGCTAACAGATCTAAAAACATCTTTAGACAAAAAGAGAGTATTTTTGGGACATGTCATATCAGATGAAGGAATAAAGGTTGACCCAAAGAAAATTGTGGCATTTATTGAGTGTCCTAGCCCTAAATCAATCACATCATTACGAGGATTCCTTGGTATTTCTATGTACTACAAAGGATTTGTTCAAAACTACGCACAAATTGTGGCCCCATTAACAACACTATTGAAAAAAGACGTGTTTAAATGAAATGACAAAGTTGAAGATTGTTTTAGAAGGTTGAATCTCCTAATGACATCCACCCAAGTTTTGATAGCACCATATTTCTCCAAAGCATTTTTCCTTGAAGGTGATGCTTCAAGAATAGGATTAGGTGTCATTCTTATGCAAGATAATCATCCCATCACATTCAAAAGTTAAAAATCCAAACCAAGGGAGAAAACAAAATAAACATTTGACAAAGAAATGTTGGAAATTATGCATGCTTTGGTTAAATGGAAATAATACTTGTTGGGAATGAAATTTATCTTGAAAATAGACCACAATAGCTTGAAGTATTTTCTAACTCATAAAAACCTTTCATCATAGAAACAAAAATAGCTGAGTGAAATCCAATACTTTGACTTTGTATAAATTATAAAAAAGGAAGAGAGAATTTTGTTGTAGACATATATTCAAGGAAACTTGAGAGTGACACTACACTATGCTCTATTTCCATCATCATTCCCAAATGGATATGAGGAGTTCAAACTGAGTACGTCAAAAATACAGAGATAAGGAAGCTACTAAAGAAATCTGAAAGAAACCCAACTAAAAATCCTAAATTCACTTGGGATAATGGAATATTGTGGTACAAACAAAGGATATTTTTACCCAACTTTTCCAAGTTCAAACTCAAACTTTTGAAAGAAAATCATTATTCTCCGATAGCAAGCGATGTAAGGTTTTTCAAAACTTACTACAATATATGCTAATCCTTCTTTTGGAAGGGTATGCAGTCCAACATTCAAAAATATGTGGAATAATGCGACACCTGTAAACAATTTGTTTTTGAAACAATCACTCCTCCAAGTCTTCTTCAACCCCTTCATGTTCCAATCTAAAAATGGTCTAAAATATTTATGGAATTTATTAGTGGTATTCCTACCTATGAAGGAAAACATGTTATATTTTTTTATCATAGATCAACTAACCAAATATGCCCACTTTGTTGGGATTTCTTCAAAATCCAAAGATACGCAAGTACTTGATAGCTATGTTAAAAAAAAAATAAGCTTCATGGATTTCCCAAGGTTATCATAAATGACAGGGATTCCAAGTTTATAACAAATTTCTGGAAACAACTATTTCACCAAGTTGCGACATCCTTAACCATGAGTACTTCATACCATCCCGAAAAAGATGGCCGAAATGAAGTGGTTAATAAATTCCTTGAAGGGTACCTAAGGAATTTTTTGAATGATATTCAGACAGATTTGATCAATTAGTTACTTCTTGTAGAATGATGGTACAATAGTACATGTCATACCTCAACAAAAATTTCCCCATTTGAAGCATTTTATGGTTATCCACCTCCCTCAATTAAGGAATATGTTATCAATTCCAAATTTCCTACCTCATAAGAATATCTAGCTACATCAAATGAAATTTTATGCACTCTTAAAGATCACCTTGAACAAGAAAGGAACTGAATCAAACAACACGTGAACAAAATAAGAACCAACCAAGAATTTATGACAATATATTGGGTGTTTGTTTGACTACAACCTTACAAACAAAGTTATCTTAAAAATTACAAGAAACACAAATTGGATCCTAAGTTTTATGGACCCTATCAAATTTGAAAGAGAATCGGTCAAGTTTCTTACACCCTTGATATTCCAAATAAAGGGAAATTGCATGCCATTTTTCATGTTTCTTATTTCAAGAAAAAGTTGGGTCCTATCGTCCATTTACAAATAGAATTGCCTCTTTTAGATGAAGGAACGTTAATTTTACTTCCTAAAGGTATCTTAGAAGTACAAACCAAATTCCTACATTCTAGAAGAGTGAATGAGTATCTAATCAAATGGGAAAACTTACCAGAAGATGAAGCAACTTTGGAAAATGACGAGTTTAAATACAAGCATTTGTCTTTACCCATGCTTCGAGGATGAATATTTTTAGGAAGGGATGACTTGTAATATACTGTATTATATTAAGTTTAAATTAATTATACTATTAATTTAAAATTCACGTTCAATTGTTTAAAAGCCATGAAGTTACTCATTTATGTGTATTTATACACATTGTTGTAATCTTAATTAACATCGAATAAAAAATAAAATTACACACACACACACACACACACACACACACACACACACACACATATATATATCGCCTCCAACTTCCATTTTCTACCACTGGTCAGCGGAAGAATGTTAAGCCCTAATATTGTCTCATTACCCATTAATTGGGGCATATTATATTAGTAATGTTATTTTATTTATGTCGGCTTTAGACCATTAGTTGTAATTATACCTCCTAGTCTCCTATATATACCAAGGAGACATTTTCATTTTGAATCATCTTGTACTTGAACATTTAAGTGGGGTAAAAGGAGGTTGCCCCCTCAAAGAGGATTATTATCTAAAATTATCTCTTTTTCAAGGCGTTGAGTAATTTTTCTGAGGTTTTTCTATGCAATATTGATATTTGGTTCTTAACATATGGTATCAGAGCTCAAGGTCTTGGGGTTTCGTTGCTACATCTGAGACACCTTGGAATTTTCGCTATAACTTTTTTTCTACAACGTTTCAGAAGGAATGGATTGGAGAATATTTATTAGATAGATCAAGGTACGTTGGGTTCAAAATTCATCTCCTGAGGCCTTATAATTTTGGAGATATAGCCTGTACAAGATAGGGTTCTGGAATCATCCTGAACTGAGTCATTGCGTAATTTTCGCTATAAAAAAAATTTTGTAACGTTTTAGACCCTGAAAGCTGGAGGCCATTTACAAAAAATAGTAAGGTATATGTGGTAAAAATTTCAGCTTCTGGGTTATCTTACATTTGTAGATACACCTTATGTAAGATAGGGTATCTGACTAGTCCTATTGACTAGTCTCAAGAACGTGTTCTAGGTAAAAAAATCATAACTTATTCCTAGAGTATCCAAATTGAGTGGGACTAGTTGCATTGGATCGTGGACAGTCTGTAGTATTTCGGGTGTGAGTTTCAGAATTTTATATTAATTATTTTGTGCGGGGAACGCTATACAAGTGAGATCTTATGGAAAGGCCAAAAATCGACAAATTGTGGGGAAGTTATCATAAATTCCACTTGGCACATCCAATTTTGATCAGACCTGTGTCATTGCAGAGAAGAAATATCATAAAACTACATAAAATAAAGTTTCATACCCAGAAGGGCCGAAACTTGGGAGATACAACAGAAGAAATATTGTCTAGCAGAACCACCTCAAAATCAAGGTTCAAAAGTGATACTTGGCCAACATGCCACCCAAAAAGGGAACTTCTACACCAACTAAGCCTCCATAAAATCCTACTTGGACTCTTGATTAAGGTGAAGAAATGTGTAGGGACATAAATGATTTACAAAAGAAGATAATTACAAAAGATGAACTACAAGAGATGATGGAGGGTTTAAAAGGGGAGATCATGGAAGTATTGAAAAATTTTGTAATAGAGAAGACACCTAAAAGTGGAAATGCATCCCATGAAATTCATAATGAGGACACAAGGAAGGTGAATCAAGAATGGAGAAACTCCAACTTTGGTTTGAAGACCAACCACGTTCCTAAGATTAATATGAGGAAGTTTGATGGCAAGGACCCAATCACATGGATACTTCAGATGGAGCAATTCTTTGAT
>ML808125.1:325699-375616 GCA_009831015.1 Picea engelmannii | reverse complement strand
GATCAACATCGTAGTGAAAGAAGTTTTGAAGTAGGGGATTGGGTGTTTTTAAGACTACAACCATACAAACATATGTCCCTCAAGCAAGCCAAGAAGGATAATAAATTATCACCAAAGTACTATGGCCCTTATAAGGTGTTGCAGAAGATTGGTACTATGGCATACAAATTGGAGTTGCCTGCATCTTCACGAGTACACCCAGTTTTTCGTGTTTCATGCTTAAAGAAAGTTATAGGTGATAAGATCCCAGTTCAAATTATATTGCCAGAACTTCATGAGGAAGGAAAAATCATATTGGAGACTGAAGCTATGACTGACACAAGAATTTGCCAGCTAAGGAATAGATCCATTTTAGGGTATCTCATTAAATGGAGGAAACTATCAACTGAAGATTCCACTTGGGATGATGAGTCTTTTATACAGAAGCATCCAAAGTTACTCAAGCATTGGGGACAACACTTGTCTCAAGGGGAGGGGCATGGTAAGCCCTAATATTGGCTCATTACCCCTTAATTGGGGCATATTATATTAGTAATGTTATTTTATTTATGTCGTCTTTAGGCCATTAGTTGTAATTATACCTCCTAGTCTCCTATATATACCAAGGAGACATTTGCATTTTGAATCATCTTGTACTTGAACATTTAAGTGGGGTAAAATGAGGTTGCCCCCTTGAAGAGGCTTATTATCTGAAATTATCTCTTTTTCAAGGCGTTGAGTACTTTTTCTAAGGTTTTTCTATGCTATATTGATATTTGGTTCTTAACAAAGAATCAAGCCTTTTTCTACCACTGCTCAATGCACATTTCTAGGTTTTTCTCACACTGATCACTTTTTGATTTTGTTTTCTCTTTAGATGTTTTATTTTCTTGTTGTAGGTGTTGTTTAGGGCCTAAATTTTCCCTTAGTTTGATAGTTTATTGATTGTTTAAAAACCCTATCTAAAACCTAGGAATTGAGGAGAAAACCCCTAGAGGGTTTTGATCCCTTTTTCTCATTGGGTTTTTTGATGGTTTGGAGCCCTTTTTGTTGTTGCAAATAGTCTCTATCTCTACCACTTTATTGTTTTCCTTTCCATTAGTTTTTTTTCTTGATTTTCGTACCATTTAAAGTGCATCCGAAAGAACAAAAAGGATCTTATAAGGTAGGACCTTAGGTTTGGTTTTATTGCACTTAGTTCTTTGTTATTTTCTACATCCTTTGGATGCCATTATATTGTTGTTATAGAACCATAAAGTATATTTCAATTGCATACTAATAACCTTAATGAAAATAAATACTACTTTTTCCCCTTCTTTTTACTTACCAATAGGGGTTTACCATTGCAATCTAGCTGCATTATTGAAAATAAAAGTTTACATCTTTAGATTTCTTAATTTTCATTTGTATGCTTTTCAAGAGGAAAAATCATCCCTTATTACATTTTATTAGGTTTATTTCATCCATATAGATTTACTTTATGCACTTTCTTTTCAAATTTTTTTATTTTCAACAATTTATTTCCATTATCAACAATTTACTTTTAGTACTAATTTCACAAACTCATCAACACACAAAAGAAATATGAAAATAATACCACTTAAACAAATTGAAACTCACCCTCACTTAGGACACCATTTCTCCTTTAACAAGATAATCTTGTAAGCTAAAATTCCTTTACCGAGAGTTTCCCATGAGATGTGATCATGTCTCCACCCAACGAGGGAAGGCCCTCCACGTTAGTCACTCTTCCAATTCTAGTTCCTTAGATTTTGAACCCATGTCACCATCGCGAGGTACTATTACAACCAATTGTCACCCTTTACCTGCTTCACCAAGACCATCTTCTCCTAGTTCCTCCATGGATGGAACTACTCGAACATCCTTTCCTTTCATGGCTAGTTTGAATATCCCTAACCTTAACCAATTGATCAATTATACCATTCATCATGATCCTAAATACCCCCCTATTCCCACCAAGTTACCCTCTGACAACTCCAAGTTTGAGGGAAAGTCAGGAGAGGACCCTTCAAACCACATAACGTCCTTCCACTTATGGTTCTCATTGAAATCCATCATGGAGGACTCCGTCAAACTTCATCTTTTCCAAAGAACCTTGATGGGTACCATTATATAGTTGTACATAGACCAACTAGGGATATCTCACCATACTTTCAAGTCCAAAACAAAGGTATTTATCACCTTCTTCTAGTTACCTATTCACCATGACCTGGTAATTGAGATCCTTACCACATTTTTCTAGACCACATCTAACTACTTCTTGAAACACATCCACAAGTGATGCAAATGACGTGGCTTGTGAAAATCCAATCTCGATGATATTTTCCCCAAGGATTTATTCTTGAAGTCCCTCCTTCCTCCCATTTCCAAGGATGTCACCATGATATTGCCTCAGAATGAGGAATAGGCAATAGAAAAGTCCCAACAATATGACTTTATCTACGCTCAATCTGGGTATTTGTTGAGCAATTTATTTTCTTAAATTGTTGATCATTAAATTGTAAACCCGGGAGCTCATAAAATTGTGAGACACTGGTATTGTATGTGCAGAAATAGGTATCTAAACTAATCCTACTAAACTCAAAAAAAAAATCACTCAATAAATCATTTCTAGGAGCCAAGAATTAACAACTCTTGTATCTTTACCAAGCATAAAAATAAATCAAATAAATATTGTGATATAAAACCTAATCTAGAAATATCATAGTCATAGATTCAAGTTTTATGTCTTCACAACTCTTTTGAGATCTCAGTATTAAAAACTTCCTAAAATTTCCAGAAGCAAACCACATGGACATTAACACACTTGGACAAAATTTAAAAGAATCAAAACAAAGTAAAGGCATAAGAAAATTAAGCAATCAAATCTTCAAGTAAAAGAAATAAATTTAAACCATCACACCATTATTGAGGAAACAAAACACATCATGCTTGTATTTAATGAAGAAAGATAACTAGAAGATAAAAATACATAAATAAAATAAAGAACCACCAAACTCTCATGGAACAAGCTCTTTCTCCTAAGAATTCATGGCGGGGAATTAAACTACGACATCATAGAATTTAATCAAATCATAAAAAAAGAAAATTACATACTTACAATCCATATAAGAGAAGATTCTGGAATTTTTTATTCACTCCATCATGAATTGGACATTTGATCCAATATCCTCCCCTTTGGAATGGAGAAGGCACTCTTATTTATACATGAGCTTGCTTTGAGAATAGAATAAGAAAATAATAAATTTAGATCCACTTTTCTCTCATGTGGTTACAACCATTTACTAATAAGTAAAAACTAAAAACCAACTAGTAAATGATTACAAGATCTTTGCTAATAATTCAAAATAAAGCACACTAATATTGTCTATGGTCCAATATTCTTTCCACATCCAATATAGTTGATGATGATCCAAATCCATGATAAATATTCAATGGTTGAAGAAGAAATTTGAATTTGGATCTAGGAGGCTATATATTTTAACCTTGTAAAATAAATTATTGCAAATAGATTCTCAATAAAAACATAAAAGATACAATGGTACACACACACACGTTACATAGATATTTTACCTTAGAAAAAAAAACCAGGAAAACCAACAACTTGTTTAGAGCTACACCTTTAATCTTATATATATATATATATATGATCTCACAACATCCAAAACCCCTAATATATTGACTTGGATTATTAAAAAACCCTAATTCCTTAACTGGAATTAGAAAACCATTGGGAAAACCATGTGTAAAAAAAACACTAAAAATGGACACAAAAAATGCCTTTTTTTTTTCGGGGCGCTTCCCCTGAACCCCTGTGTAGGGGGGCTCCCCCCCTTGCACGCCTGCTACATGAACACTAATTAGAATCATTCAAAGAATATGAAACATACACAATATTCTCCCATTTATTGTTTTATTTTCATATAGGGGGTTACAAGGTTACATAGTCAACATTCCATGGAAACAATGCCCATAGATCCTCTACACCAAGTTAACTTTTTTCTTTTTTGAAAGTGAATTTAAGAACCTGTATTACTAAGAGGGGAACTCCTTGGTCTACCAAAAAGGAAACTAGGCCAGAGGTTCCCAAGTTGTGTTTTCTGAAATAGGCAGGGGGTAGGACTAGATTGCCACTATGGGAAACCATCCTAGTCCTACCATATCCAATTTTTGACAGCATAAGCACAAACGACATGCAAAGGATAAATAAAATAATAGTGACAAAAGTTGGAATTGACCCAGGACTGACCCGACTGACTTGACAATGGACAAACCAGACACTAGTCCAGGATGATGATATGTTTCTTCCCTTCATCCACCTAGCCCTTATTCTCCTCCTTTTGGGGGATTGTTCGATTCTTTATGATATGTGATGGAGATCCTTTCCCGTCGGCTAGCGTGATATCCATGTGATGGACATAGCATAGGTAGAGGTGGAATTGGGCATCCAACTGCTCTATCTTGTCTTTCTGGTTCGTCTAGACCTTAGTTAGCATATTGGTGATGGTTTCTAGATTGCTGAGGCATCTCAAGATTTCGTTCAAAATTTTTGTGTGTTCCTTGTTGTTCTCTCGTCTAGTATCCTCCCTCTCCAAGCTCACTTTTCCAATCAAAATATTTGTTTTCCATGCCATCTCCACCATTTTGTGATAGAGGGTTTCCCTAGGCTGTGTGGCTCCTCGTTCGGTTACCTAGTCTGCTTCTTGGACTAGAGCATCCCATGTTTTTCCCTTTCACTTTTCATTGATTTCCTTCTCCAGCCAGATGACGGTTTCCTTTCCTTTCAGTGCAACCATAGTATGAAAGGTGCCTTCTACATCTCTTGCCTCTTGCTTCATTCTTGAAACTCGTTGAGGATTTTTTTGAGTTCCCTTCCCCTGAGGGTTTCTTTTGTTGTTCATTCGCTTCATACGCACCATCTTGTCTGGCCTATGGCTACTCCTTTGCTATGCTCTTGTTTCACCTCTTTTGTCACCTAAATGAGCAAAATAATGGTGTGTACAAGCTCATTTGGGTCAGCTAGGCAAGACAACAGTAAAGGAAAGGGTTATAATGATAAAGCATAAAAGATAAGCAAAGAATTAAACTAAGAATGAGAAAAACAATTAAATTATAGTGCATAAGAACATAAGAACAAGGAACAAACAAGACTCATGCCACCAATGGAAAGGATTGTATTAGTGGAAAGAAAATACCGAAGAGAAAGGGAGACTTTGGGTCCCCTCTTCCTCCAAGGGAGGGCTCTTGGACCCCCAAATATTGAGCTCTTCTTACAAATGAGGAACTATAATGAAATGGTGAGGAGAATCCAAAGCACATTCATTATAGAGGTGATATGAATGGCTAAGTGAAATGATGCTAGCATACTCTTGATGAGGAAAGAGGATCCTCGAAGAGAATATCAACAACATAACAATACAAATGAATTCCTTGAAAATGTAGTGCACCCATGGATTCCTTTTATAGCATAACTTTGAGGCATTATTCAACCAGATTTTAGTGTGAACAAGGGGACATTTAGGGCACCCTTAGGTCTTTGACCATCCACCCAGTCGGATTTAGCCGAGATTTGGGTGTCAAATCGACTTGGAAGATGAAAAAGAAGTGGGTGGGAGGCCGACCAATATCATAAATGCACCGTTTTGAGGGATGCACGATTTTTTGCGTCCACAATCACTCATCGTGTGCATGTGCACTTTTTCCTGCATTTCTAAATGGCGCATGTGCGCGTATTCCCTGTGTAGTCTTAGCACATGATAATTTTGTTGCTTATTGTATAGTTTTGGGCCTTTTGGAAATGGATTTTTGTTCCATGGGTGAAGTAATAGATGTTTGGAGATGTTGGATTCCTGTAACCATTTGTGGACGAATTTCAGTGATAACAGATGCCCTCTGATGTGTCAGGTTAGGAGCATACGTATAACTGAAATACATCAATGTTTCTTCTACTGATAGTACCTGTGTAAGAAAGAGTGTTGTGAGGATTATCAAGAGTGATCCATTTGAAGGAGAGGGGGACCTGTAGGACCCAATATTTCCCCAGGGTGTGGAAAAAATAAAACTATGTACAAATGAGGCGGGCATGCCCCATGCTCGTGTCATGTAACTCAAAATATAGTGACTAAAGTTGTTGTGGACGTAGATCATTGCAGTGACCTCCGGGGTGGTTTGATAATAACAGAGGACAATTCTGATGGTGAACAAGCTTTGAAAAAAGAAGTAAGGACACCTGTGGGAAGTGTCTATAAATGTGCAAACATTGATAGTCTATCAAATTTCAGAGGTCTTCAGCTAAGATAAAATAATTGCAATAGTCGCAAAGTAAGACCCATCGTAACATGAGATAGTGTTGAATTTAAATGTTAAGGGGGTCAACAAAAACAAAGAACAATGGTGGTTTTCCCTGTGTTGTCTGAGACTCCTCATTGTAAAGGTAATGAGAGTCAAGATATGGTCTCCCTTCTAGAAACTGTGTTGATGTCGATAGAAAGGGAGACACGACTTCGCGAAGTGGAGGGATTCACGGAATCCACTTGGATAAAATTAGGAACATATGAGTAACATGGACGAAGTGTAGGAGTAGTGAGACTCAAGACTGTCATTGGGATGGGAGAGATGTAAAGTGGCAACAACCGTGAAACTGAATCTAATGTCAGGGGGACAACTAGATGATGGTAAATTGTGCCAAAGGTGTGACAAAATGGATAAACATATATATCAAAAGGTTTATGGGTTGTCGGATACTCGGGGTTTATGGATAATGTCATTGATGTTGGGAAGTGAAAATTTCCCCAACCAAGGGCGACAAGGGTTTCTTTTCCGGGGAAAGGAAGGTCACTAAAGGTGACCATAAAAAGCTATGAAAATGCAAAAAAAGGGTTTGTACAATTACCAAAAGAATAAAAAATAAGTTGGGATAACTGTGCAGATACAGAAATGGGTGCCCCAGTGTAAGATGGCTTGGACTGGTGAGGGCGAAAGATGCTCAAAAAACAAGTGGAGGGTGGGGGCCCCATAGGTGGGTTTATGTATTAGGGAAATGCATGGAGGACAATCTACAGATGGGAAAACTGATGGTGGGTGAAATGGATGGTTAATGATACTGTGGAGGTGCAGTGAAAACTAGAACCATGATGAAGTAATCCGGGAGTCCATTGGGTAGGCTAGAAAAATGAGGAGAAGGGGTATGTGGCTAGTTCTCGATGATGCGTAAGACTATCAGGACTCCCATCCCTAAAGGGTGAAAACAAAATGAGTGTCAAAGTGTTAAGGGGAATATAAATGGGACAACTCATGTGGGGGAGAGTGCTACCAGGTGTCAATACCTAAATGCAGTGGAGGTGACAGTATTGTAGAGTCGGATATAGGGATCCTAGAGGCAAAGATCGGAGGGTGTGACTGGGAGATGTATTTTGATATTCAGAGGGAATGAATACATGTCAGTGTTGATAATATACCTGGAAGGATACCGTTGATGTGTAATGATCAAGTACCTGCACACATGAAAACCGAATACCCAATGTGAACAATATCTGAAGAGAAAGATCATATAACAATTATTCAATAATATGTGAATGTAAGCATGCGTACCTGAGCGTTAGATGAGAAAAATGCCCCTGAGGGATGAGGATGGAAAGTGGCCCGGGGAAGGGAATGGTGTAGGTGATGGGGTCCTGATCCTGTGGCTGAAGACGAATCGAGAAAAGGACACTCGGAGCTCTCGAAAATGAGTCTGGAAGTTTGGAAAAATGGACTATATATAGATGTAGGGTCCATAATGTCACCTCATTTGTACCTACTATCTTATTGAGTGGAGGAGTGATTATAGAGGAGGCATCGTAAGGAGGTTGCGATGGTTTTCTTGACATAAACCAAACATCAAGATATTGTGGGTTGAAAATGGTAGTCGGGCGTAGAATTTCTGTGGGGAAATGAATTGGAGAATTGGGGGGATTTGGGGGTAAATCCTCATATAAATCATCTAGGAACCATGGGGGAGTAGGGAGTTCCTCATGTTCGGATGAAGAGATATGAACCATATCCAGTGATGGGGTAAGGGTACTCACTGGTTCTTCTGGAGGAGGGGGTGTATGATTTTGATAAGGGCCAGTTGGCAACACCTGTATTCAATGATCATAGGACATTGATATGTGAAATGATCAAGTGATTCACATAGAGATTAAGGACATCTCATACGTTCATTGATTGAGGTCGTGACATAATGGATGTCGGTGACATGTGTTGGGGTGGGTTCTTGCTGAAAGCTCTGGCGTACGGCTGTTAGCGTCTGCCGGAACTGAGGTAACGTTGAATAATGGTGTGTGTAATGGACATATTTTGAATATATGGTGCATGGGAATTTGGTTCGTAGTCATTTGCTACTTATTGTCTGGGAGATAGAGAAAGTACTCAAGGAAGTGACGAGTGGTGGTGGTGCTCGAGGGAGTTGAATGAGATTACGTAACTCGAGGAGAGATGGGCACTTGTTGGTGGGGTGTCCATATTTCTGGCATAGCGCACAAGGAGGTTGGACACGTGGGGGAAGTGGAGAAGTGGGATCCTTATTTTTTCATCTTCCCCTAGCTGTAGTAGGTGTGCTAACGAGTGGGGATGTGAGTGGGACGGTGGGGGTAAGTATGGGAATATGCATCGGGATTCCTTCTGTTTGGGGAGGGGGGGATGGTTGAGGAACCATATTAGGTGGATGTACATACCATACTGGGATTTCCAACACCATGTTAGGAAGGGTGAGTGTTGCAACTACTTGGAAATATTGTACACCCGATGGGGGGTAAAATAAATGGATTTGGGTAATGTCTTGGGGGACTGTTTCCTAAACCAAGATATGGCGTTAGGGGAGAGGAAGATCAGGAATGGGAAGAGTTGAAAAAGGTCAAAGAGATTTCTAATAAAAGAGTTATGTGATTAGAGGGATGTCAGGGATGAAAGGGGCCTTGGTGGGAGGGAGAGTATCTTCAGTTGTCATTCCTTTGATGGAGATGACACATACTTGTGCGAAAGTATGGATGAGCAGTGGTGCTCCGTGGTATGTCCCTAGTAAGGATGGGTCCTTAAAAATTATGGGGCCCATCTTGATGAGTGGATAGGCATCCGGATTAGTGTGGATGAAAGGGAGGATGTTTTCGATGTTGGATGAAGGGTTAGGCTCATAATGTGATACTTGATCAATGGTAATGATCTTTCCGTTATGGGGAAACATCATGGTTCAGAACACAGAAGAGGCGATTGCCTTCATAGCATACATGTAGCTACGGCCAAACAAAATATTGTAGTCGAGTGGGGCATCGATAACCTCAATGTCAATAAGGATAGTTTTTCCCCCGAGTTTGATGGGGACATTTTGGAAGAGCCCCTCGAGAGACGAGGGTCATCCATTGTAAGCCCTCAGAGTAATAGTGGATGGTATTAGCTCTAGAGAGCCAAGTTTCTGCCAAACAGTTTTGGACATGATGCATGTGGATGCACCTTCATCAATGATGTAGTGGGGAACAGTGATGTTTCGGATTTTAACCGGTATTTGAAAAGTGATAAGAGCGGGGAGACGGGGTTCTCCACTGTCGAGATCAAATGTGATGAGTCGAGTATTTGCAGGGTTGACTGTCCCTAGAGAGGAAAGTAATGACTTCCGTTGAGTAGGACAGGTTTGAAGAACTTCTAAGACTAACATGGCAGCGGGGGATTGGGCCAAGTCGTCGACCATAATATAATTGTGGGTTTCCGTAGCTTGAGGGTTATGGACATTCCTTTGCAATGGGATGCGAGGGATGCGAAGAGGTGTTTCAATATTAGGGCACAAATTCATCAAAGGTGGGCCATTCGTGACGGGGGTGGCCTCTGAGGTAGTGGGTGTCGGGTCAGAGGGTGCGTTGTATTGATGACTGTGTGTTTGTAGAAGGACCTCTTCCTCACTAGTGAAGAGGATAGTTCGATCTGCCGAAGTGCCTGGGTTGTGATATGGTCCTGCCTGTTGTGGGGCAGGGTGCATATCTTGTTGGGTGTTTATCACCCTTTGATGTGGTATGGGGTTTTGCAACATGCTTGGGGGTGGGTGCTGCACATATTATTGTGGGGCCTTCTGGGGGGCAGGTGGGGCTGGAGGATGTGGTCCATTACCAGATTCTTTCATCCATTTGAAGTCTGCGATTGGGGGCAATGGTGAGTATAATGGAGATACTCACCGCAAAGGGCACAAGGGAAGTTTGTTCAAATATTATTGCTATTATTTCCTTGGCGTTTGTTGTTATTTCTCCCTTGAGAGTTCTGGTTCCCATGGTTCTGGTTGCCCCATGTAGGTTGGTTCTGCTAGGGTTGGTTATGGTTTCCTCTTGGTCCGAGATTATTATTGTTTTGGATTTTCCCTTTCTTTCTGGCATTGTTCGATTGATGGGATGGATTAGCCATATTCAATTGTTCAAAATTTTGGTATTGCTAAATGGGATATGGTTGAACAAAGTTAACCCCAACATGTGGTTTTCCTTGTGGTGAAGGAATAGGCTGGGGGGGACCAGGAAATGGAAAGTATAAATTATGATGTGGTAACAATCCGTAGGATGCATAGGAAGGCATGGTAGTTTCACTAGTTCTTAAGGTGTAAGCAGAGGTGGAGGGGGTATCGGAATTAGGTTGAGCTATGGGGTGTATTGTGGGTGTTGGCGGTGGTCCACTGGTGGGTGGAGGAAAGGTCAAGGGGTAGGATTATGGATAAGAGGGACGATTATAATAAGGGGGTCCGCCGTATGCAGGTGGATATTGAGTGGTTCCATACATTGGTGGTTGTTGGGGATGTGAATTGTGGTGTGTAGTGGTACAAATCAATCCATCTGCTGAGTGAGAAATCCTGGGTTTGTCCTGGCCGAATGGCACGGGTCTCAGGGCGTCAGGTAGTTCTGTATACAAGTATCCTGACTATGAGTAAATGAGTTCAAACTGTTGGGCCTTGCTAATGGTTTATTCTTTAGACTGGGGGAAGGTGGCGAACACATCTTTGACATAGAGGGAAACAAGTAATTTCAGGAACTAATTGAGACATTGTTGTGGAGTAGCTTCATATTTGCAGAGACTATGCCGCCGATGCCATTTGTGAATGTGGTTAGCGATGTGCATGGAAAAGGTTTGTTTAAATTCCGAGAGTAGTTCGAGGCCATTGTCATGACAAATATGTAGTTGAAAGAAGGTCAAGAATGATTTGGCCAAGGATTCAAAGGTCACATGGGACCCAAATTGTTATTCTACATACCACTTAGCTGATGGGCTAGTGAGTGTACGTTGAAATAACCTCAATCAGACAGAATCATCCATGATGTTGTTTGAAGAGCACCATAAGTGAAACATCATGATATGGTTGGCGGGATCGTCTCCCAGTTTTCCTTCAAACTTGGGGATGTATTAAGGCAGTTTGGTAGGCATTGTTGGCCATGTGGGATTGTGAAGTATAGGATCATTGGTGAGTTTAGTCAGATTCGATATGTTGAAGGAAGCCAAGTATGGCATCTGAGGTGGTGGAAGAGGATTAGTTACAACCATAGTGTGAGTGCTTTGCGTACCTAACCTACAAGGGGGACTAGGTGGGTTTGTACTTCTTCCTTGAGAAGAAGTTGGCCCCCTGCTTCCGTGGAAAGGAGAGTGTGGGTATGTTTGAACTTGGGAAGTGGACCCAAGCAAAGTGGAACCAAGCAAAGCTGATCCAAAGACAATATCACTCACAGGGGTGTGGGGAAGTATGGCCGATGAGTGGGCAAGACTAGGAACTCCCCCTAGAATGGGAGGGAGATTTAGCAAGCGTTTGGAATGACGAGGGTTCTTTGGGTCCCCTATGATGTCTGACTAGCAAGGTGGATGTGTGAAAATCATGATGGGAGAAATTAATGAACAAGAGACTTTGTATAACTTGGACCTTCACAATATATCTCACAATCATATGTAATCAAAATAATATCATACATAAATCAATTGATAAAGAAGCATACATGTGGGTAGGTGGATTTTGTCCATGTCAGAGTAAAAAGAAAAAAAATACTTGTGTCCTAAAAGACGTGACATCCTTCCTTTCAAATAACACTGGACCTTCCAATAGCACTCAATAGTGGAATTAGTTATAATGAGGGGTAGAGGGTGCATATCCCAAAAGAGCCGACAATATTTCCCAATAGCCACACAAAATCCAATCAAGGTGAAATTTCTGCCCACAATTTCCACCTGGGTAGATGTCCTAAAATTTGGTCACTAGGTACCTTGGTCAAAGTGCGACATTTAGATTTTTGGCCTAATAAATGGGTCACGGGATGGATCCCATCCAAGAGGTGGGTGCCTCAAGGGGGGACACATAGAACAATTGGACCTCGGCCTTCAACCCTTCACGGGTATCTCCCTACCTTATGGTGTTAGGAACACTTGATTTGGAGGATTTAAAGTTCCCTATTTGACAACTTCTATTGTTTGAAGATGTGAGAACTAGATAATGGGGAATTGTTTGGATGCCTATCCCCGAAATCCTACCTACACTAAAAACTTTCTTTTGGCACCTCCGGTGGAGGAAAACTTAGTGAGTTTTTTTAGAAATTTTTTAGGTGTGATTGTTTGAGATATTGGGGGTGTGAGCCAATCTCATTGAAATTAAGTGGGAGTGGAGAGTTTCACCAAGAAAAGGGTGGGGTGTTTTGGAATCCCTTTGGTGGAAACTTACTTTAACCTCCATGTTTCGAGATGAAACTGAGTGAGTAGTGACTTTGTGTGTGAATCAAGTGAAAGTGTGCCAACATTTTTAATAATTTAGGTGTTAGCTTGCTTCATGTGGACTTCACTTGGTCCTTACAAGTCTTGATTACCTAATTAGCTAAATATCATTGGTACAACCTTGCATAATTTTAAAGTCCCTAGGAAACTAGCATCTGGACATGTGGGTCCTTACTATTCCTTTAACTCCCTAATGTGATTTAATCTAAGAAAGCTTTGAAACTATCCTAGATTGTGGACATGTGGGCATGTATGGGCCCGTTACAAAACCTTAAAACTTCGCTAGTGATTTAATCTAAGAAAGTTAATTTTGACACTATCCTATCTTTGTAGCATGTGGGAATGTATGGGCCCATTACAATCTTAATATGTGTTTGAAAAAATAAACTAAGAGGAGTCCCGAGGGGGTTGTTGTTCTCTCCTAAAGATTTTGTCTTTTTTAAGGGAGATGGAATTTTCCTTCAATCTCTTTCTGATTCTCAAGACTGCTTTGGGGTGTGAGAGAAGAGCATACTCAACGATTGATATCCAATTTCTGGTCCCAATGCAAGTTTTATATGTGATGTAGAATGATTCCAACTTAAACTTTAATCAAAGAAGCCATCCATGTGGCAACATGAAAGCAAAAGAGGAAAAATAATGATTTTTAACCCCCTAAATGCCTACGTTTTGACTATTCCCTTTATATGGAGAGGGAATGTAAGTGGTGCAGATTACAATATGCATGGAATCAACTTTAAGAAGGCTATGGACCTTCCATAGATCACAAAATTCTGACAATGTGTGTTTTTCTACACAGGTGCATGGGCCTCAGAATAGATAGAGGCGCTCTGAGCACCAATGCACGAACTTAAAGTGATTTATGGACGCAGGTGCGTAGAAGGTGCTGAGAGATATAATGGTTTTGGTGCATGTGCGTTGAAGACACGCCCGTGGGTTAAAACATGCGTGTACTATCTGTTACACAGTCGTGAAGAAAATTTTGGATGAAATTCTCTCTGCTCAGCTTTGAACTTGGCCTTTTTCAGGTCGGATTGGGTCGGTTGTGATCCCTGCAAGTTAAAGAAACAAAAAGAAGAACTAAAATAACCCAAATGGGGTAGAAAATTTATACCTTTCCCCAGTGGAGTCGCCAATCTGTTGCACCTCTTTTGTCACCTAAATGAGAAAAATAATGGTGCTTACAAGCCTAGTTGAGTTAGCTAGGCAAGACAACAATAAAGGAAAGGGTTAGAAAGACAACGCATAAAAGATAAGCAAATAATTAAACTAAGAATGATAAAAACAATTAAAATAAGTGCATAAGAACATAAGAACAAGGAACAAACAAGACTCATGCCACCAATGGAAAGGATTGTATTAGTGGAAAGAAAACACCAAAGAGAAAGGGAGATTGAATGTGCTTTAGATTCTCTTCACCATTTCATTATAGTTCCTCATCCAGTCTAAAGGTGATATGAATGGCTAAGTGCAATGATGATAGCATACTCTTGACGAGGAAAGAGGATCCTCCAAGAGAATATCAATAGCATAACAATACAAATGAATTCCTTGAAAATGCAGTGCACCCATGGCTTCCTTTTATAGAATAACTTTGAGGCATTATTCTATTGAAATTACTAAGACAACTGAGAGGGTGGGGTGAATCAGTTGTTACTGTGCTTAAACAAATTTAAGTCTATTAAACCATTTTTAATCTTTCATCAAGCGACGATCAATATTATGCATCATATGAACAACATAAATAATGAACATCAATCACACATAAGATATACACAGAGACACATTTTCATGAGGAAACCCATAAAGGGAGAAAACCTCTTCTTCTTCGAAATGATAGGCAATATTTTAAGTTCTGTACATCATCTATGTTTGAGCACCAACCCAAAGTGAGACTACTACCTATGTTTTACAAGATACAACTTGTTGAGAGACCAACTCTTTGGTTTCTCTAGAATCCACTAGAAGGAAGCACCAACTCCCTAAATATTCCAGCACCAATTGGATTTATACAAGCAACAACTTGTATACAGAAAACTCTGTGTTTTTTCGAGCACCACCCTGCCACCCTGTTTTTCTAGCCACAACTAGATGGAAGGTACAACTTCCAATATTCAAGCACCAACTTGAATATCAAAGGACAAAAGTCCTCCATAGAACCACCCTTCCTCCCTGATTATGAATAATTGATTGAAAAACAAACAATACCGGTATTTCAATTCTTACCCCTTCTTCACTATTCTGCAACTCCTTCTACTCTGTTCATACTTGGCTTGACTTGTTGTCTCTTTATTTCTGTTCTTTCTCTGTCCTTCTCATGCTTCTTTGATATCTGCACATTCTTCTCTCTTCACCTTTTTTGTTGTGTTCATCTTCTGTTCCTTATCTCTGAGCTTTCTTCACACTCCCCATACTATAATTTTACTTTTCTATAGTTCAACTCATTTTTCAGTCAAAACATCCACCGTACACAGTCCCTGCATCTCTCCTTTTATACACCAGCCTCATAGGTTACACCTCGAATCTCCTTGGGAAAAGACAAAAATGTCTCAACAACGGAATCGCCAACTGATCAAGAACCATGACATGCTTTTTCTAATTGAATCGTAACTGATCAACTAATATGTGAAGTGCAACAGTAGACCTCCAATCATATTACTGATTAACCTGCATCGTTGGATTACCAATGATGGATCTCGCACCTACTCCATATTCCCACTGGCTATGTCCATGGGCCTAATCAGAATGCCTTTCACATTTCACATTTCAACAATCCTGTGTCGAAGGGTCTCCACACTCCAAGTTACGATCCTCGAAATGGAGCTTAGCTTCATGCTAGATCTTCCCTCTCATATGACCATCGACGGTGACCACAGCCTACACCAAAAGGTATTTCAAATTTCACGAACTTATGAACTTCATCGAGCCTGATCAATGGTCGAGATCTCCAATGATCTGATGGTCCAAATCTCATCTTGATCTCGCGTTTTGGGATTCCTATGATGAAGGGTCTCGACACTCCAAGTTGCAATCCCTGAAATGGATCTTAGCAATTAGCTCCTTCCCTTAAGCCTTCAACAATGTGACCTTGTCTATGACCACGGACCAGACCTTATCGCGATTTCAGAACTTCATGGGTCTTATTCATGCCTGATCAATGGTCCACGATATCCCTTTGATCAACAACTCAGATTAAGTCGTGGTTTCGCATTTTGTGATTTCATAAGATAGAGCACCTCCTTTCTTTGAATTTCCAGTCAGCGAAATGCCAATCGCTCCCCATGTGTCCTCTACATCCAACGTTCTACAACATACCTCGATCCAAGGGTTCAGATCAACCCTCAATCCAATGGCTTAGATCATTTCGAGATATCACATATCGCAAATTCCCACACCATGCTCCGTTGACTCCTCCAATGTGCAAGTCAGCGAAATTCCAATCGCTTGCCATGCATCCTATGACTCCAACAGTCAGGATTGTTATCATGATTTCGCATATCGTGAGTTTGAGGGGTTAGAGAACCTCTTTCCTTTGTATTTCCCGATCTGCAAAACTATGAAACAAAGCCTTTCATCGGGAATTCTGAATGGGATCCAACGATCAATGTTTCTCTTCATTGTTGATCTTTCCATTTCCATGCCATTGCCATGCTATTATCACTGCACTACTGACTGTGCTGATCTTCGCCATCAATGACATCGCCATCAATGACAAACACGCATACTCTTCCTCTATCTGAAAAATATTCCAACAATATCCCCCTTTGGCATTGATAGAAACCCCTTGAACAACATGCAACTATACCACTGTGGCATCCTTGAAATTACCATAATTTCTTCCCCTTTGACATCAATGTCAAAGAAGAAACACACTCCCCCTGAGCTATTGCGGTACATACTCCCCCTGTCAACTATGAGCATCTTAGAAATACAACAGATATTCAATAACTACTCCCCCTGACCAAGTGACCAGATTAGACGAAGGAAGTTATAACCCCCAACTTTTGACAAAGATATCCAAAAGGGGTCATTTCTAATGGTTCAGTAAAGATATCAACTATTTGTTCTGTGGAAGGAATATAATTCAGCTGAACCACTATGTTTGTAACTTGTTCTCTGAGAAAATGGTATTTTATTGGGATATGCTTAGTCTTGGAGTAAAAAACAGGGTTCTTGGAGACACTAATGGCACTGGTGTTATCACAATGAAGTGGAGCAGGATCAGTATAAGTGACCTTCAAATCTGCAAGAGTTTGTATCATCCATAAAATTTGTGTGCAGCAAGTAGTAGCAGCAATGTACTCTGCCTCTATAGTTGATAATGAAATGGATCCTTGCTTTTTACTAATCCATGCTACTAATGAGTCACCCAGGAAGAATGCTCCTCCACTGGTTCTTTTTCACTCATCAACACAGTTTCCCAATTGACATCTGAATAAGAAGTGAACTGAAAGTTCTGATTTCTGGGATACCATAGACCGTAATTCATTGTGCCCTTCAAGTACTTGAATATCCTTGTTACCACTACTATATGACTTTTTTTGGGAGCAGACTGATAGCGACCTACCATTCAAACAACTTTCATTATATCAGGACGAGAAGATGTGATGTATAGAAGACTACCTACCATTGATCGATATGTCCTTTGATCAACATCGGGTAAAATTTCAATTTTACTGAGCTTGCAACCAACCACCATAGGTGTACTAACAGGAGAAGAATCTTCCATCTAAAATTTATTCAACATCTCTTTCAAATATTTTTCTTGAGAGATTTCTTGCAGAACTTTGTTTTACTTGTAAACCAAGAAAATATGACAATTCTCCTATCATGGACATCTCAAACTCTGTTTGCATAGAGTTAGAAAACCACTGAACATAGGAATCATTATTACAGCCAAAAATAATGTCATCTACATAAATCAAAACAACTAGTAAATCATCACCTTCAGTTTTTATGTAGAGATTTCTATCAACATTACCTTTCTTGAATCCTTTGTCTTGTAAAAAAATTTCCAGTCTATAATACCAAGCTCGTGGTTCTTGTTTCTGTCCATATAAATTCGTCTTCATCTTGCAGACATAATCAAGGTTATCTGTCAATGATATTTTTTCAGGTTTCTCCATATATACTTCTTCCTCTAGATCTCCATTAAGAAATGTTGATTTAACATCCATCCGATACACTTTAAAGTTCTTGTGACATGAACATGCAATAAACATTCTGATGGATTCTAATCTTTCCACTGGTGAATTTTTTTTATCAAAGTCCTGACCTTCAACTTGTTCATACCCTTTATAGACCAATCTGGCTTTATTTATAAAAACTTGTCCTTTTTCATTCATTTTATTTTTGAACGCCCACTTGGAACCTATTACATTCTTGTCTTCAGTTCTAGGAACAAGCTCCCAAGTATTGTTCTTCTCAATCTGATCAAGCTCTTCATTCATAGCTCTAATCCAATCATCATGCTGGCTAGCTTCATAAAAAAATTTAGGTTCAGTCATAGATAAAAAGGTAACATGAGATTGTTCTGAGTCTTTAATCAATTTCCTTCTTGTCTAAACTCCTTTATTTATATCTCCAATTATCTGATTTTCAGGATGAGTCTTTCTAACAGTCATGAGAGGTGAGTTTGTTTGTTTCTGCTAATTTATGTTAGCATGAGCATTTGTATTTTCATCTGATTCGGATTCTTCTCTTTCTGATCCTTGGACCTGTTCATCTTCATCTTCAACTATATATTTTTTGCTTGGTTCAACATTGCTTACATTTCTGACCATGATTTGTTCATCAACTTTTATGTCTATACAATCAACCAGTTTATGCAGCCTCTTATTGTAACATATGTACCCTTTACTGTTTGTAGCATAACCTAATAAGATACCTTCATCATCCTTATCATCATATTTGCCAATATTTTCATCATTATTCTTAATATAACATTTACTCCCAAAGACTTTAAAATGCTTGATTGAAGTAGGTCTTCCAAACCATAGTTCATAAGGAGTCTTGTCACTGTGTGGTCTAAGATGTTCTTTGTTAAGGATATGAACAAATGTATGAATTTCTTCCACCCAATATGTATGAATTATGTACCTTTCATTCATCATTGATCTTGCCATTTGTGTACTGATATATTATGTCTCTCAACAACTCCATTTTTTCGTGGAGTCCTTGGAATTGTGTACTCTCTTTTGATTCCATGCTTATCACAAAAATCTTTGAGGTTCCATGAGATAAACTCTCCTCCTCTATTAGACCTTACTACTTTCAATATTTTTCCTATTTGATTCAAATTCAAAGCCTTAAACACTTTGAATTTTTCAAATGCTTCAGATTTTTCCTTCAAAAAGGCAACCCATGTTAGTCTAGAATAATCATCAATAATCAACATAAAATAATTTTATTTTCCTGTACCTTCTTTCCTTGATGGTCCACATAAATCCATATGTACTAACTACAGAGGTTTTTCTATTGAAGGAAAGTTTTTAGATTTGAACTGTGTCCGAGTAAGCTTTCCTATCTGGCATGGTTTACAAACATAATCATATGGCTTTGATATCTTTGGAAGATCCTTTACTGCCCCACTATTTTTTAGCTTAATTATATGATCAAAATTTAAGTGTCCAAGTCTCCTATGCCATAGCCAACTTTCATCATACTTTCTTAAGTGACATTCTTCTTTTTCCTCTTTTAACACATAGACATTGTTTTCTATTCTTATCCCTTTTGCAACTAGTTGTCCTGAATTCATAGATTTTATTCTACAATCTTTAGAAGCAAAAACAACTTCACATCCTCGGTCACAAACTTGATTGACACTAAGAATATTATGTTTCAGACCTTCTACAAACAACACATCTTGAGATTTTCCTTTGCCATTACTCAAACTTACCATTCCTTTACCTTTTATTTTTCCTGGTGCATCATTTCCAAAAGTTACATTCCCTGATTTGCTTTCACTTAGAGTTAGAAACTTACTTTTGTCTCCAGTCATATGTTTGGAACATCCACTATCAATATACCAGGGATTGTTTTGTCTTTGGGCTGATAACACTAGTCTACACTTGTCATCTTCTTTCTTCTTCCAAATCTTGAAATTTTCAGCAGTAGGATTCGAATCTGGCTTAAAATTCCTTAAGCGACAATCTGCAGCTTTATGTCCATAGTTATGATAGATGTAACATTCTGGTTAACTGAATAACAAATGATAACGATTGTTATGCTCATAACTATTGTTATGTTTCACTTGCGTCCTTCCTCCATCCATCACATGATTTATAGTATGTGGTCGTTTGTTTCTTGGTTGTCTCAATCTTTGTTGTGGCAGATGATTATTCCTTGAGTATCTTGATTTCAAATATCTAGATATTAAAGAACAGTTTACAACTTTGTGACCAAAGTTAGAACAGAAAAAACAATAACCATAGAAAAAACCTTTGTACCTGAAAAAAGGTTGTAGTCGATTTCTTCCATGCTGATGATTTCTTCGATCAGAAAATGTGTTTGTGTTATTTATTTGATCTACAGATTCAATTTTGGTACTTTTTCTTTCATTCCTTCTTGGTGGATGATTTTATTTCTTTGTTTCTGTAGAGTGGTTGTTGTCAATGATTGTATATTTGGAAAACTTGATGGGTTTTGTATTACTTGGATGATCACTACTTGATCCTTCTTCATAGCCCAAGCTAGATTTCAACTTTGGATTCCTTTATTGATTTAGAATGGAAGTTAATTCTTCTGAGGCTTTAATACTTGGTAGATTTTGGTGATACAATGCCTTAAACTTCTCCATTTCTTTTCTTGTTTTTACTATCTCTTCTTCTAAGGCTTCACACCTCGCTTTCTTCTCTGACAACTGTTGTTTCAGTATGTCTTCTATTTTCTTTGCCTCTTATAACTCCACTTTCAGTATAGAAAAGTTTTCATCAGGTTTTTCACCATTCATTTTAAACTGCATCAACAACTATTTTTTTTTCTCTTCTTACATCTGAGTCTGTCAACTTATTCCAAAGCACTGATTAATTCACCTTATGTATCCACCACAACTCCTTCATCATCCATTTCACCTTCTTTGTGTTCATCATAAAGATCTCCCATATCCATGATCCAGATTATTTTCGGCACGAAATGAGAGCGGAGATATAATAAAGAAATGCACAGAGATATCGCATATATCTAGTAATATAAAAGAAATATATCAGAGATGCAACCATAAACACAGAGATATAGTAATACAGGATTTCTATTAATGAAAGAAATGTACAGAGACTGTAAAAATACAGAGTGAAAGACTCGCTAGAATGGTGGCAGCTTATCTCTGAGAAGAGATGTGACGACTACTCGCATTCGCAAGAAGATGATTACAATAAGGCTCTGAAGGCCCTTTTACAATAAAAGGGAATGCCAAAAGTCCTAGACATCCAAAAACCTAACCCTAGGAGATGAAGCGCCAAAAGTCATGTGGGCCCCGTTTGGGTAAGTGAGTACATCAACTTCCCGGGGTCATAACTTTTGCATATGATCTCTGTTTTAGGCGTGTGATAGCTCGTTGGAAAGGTATTGTCGAGGAGATTAATTTTGGGGGATAAATTATGCCTTCAAATATCATTGAGAACCTATATCTCGAAAAACCTTCATTTGGACCCTCAAAATGGCCCCGGAAGTTAAAACCTGCTAAAAATAGTAAATTGCCAAAATGGCCAGAAAACTGTTTTGAGCCATTTGGAAAAGGTGGGTGGCCACCGATATCCACCTGGATCAATCCATAAGAATAAAATCATTCACTTTGTTTTCACATTATGAATCACTATCTATGTCTTCCGAGGAATTGTCATTGTTTGCACACAAACTTTTCTTTTACTATATTTCTTGAATTTGTACTTCTTTTCATCATCAGAGTTCTGGTCCTTTTTATGGTGGGGACACTTAGATGCAAAATGACCTATCTTTCCATGGTTAAAACATTTGAAGGGAATATTTCCTTGATATTTTCCTGATCCTTTCTTTAACCTTCTCACAAATTTTTCCTCAATATCATCTAAATCTGAATCAGTATTCTTGTTTGGTTTTAAAGATGCTTCTCTAGTATTGGATTTATCTTTGCTGATTCTCATTTCATATGCAGTTAGAGTTTCTAGGAGTTGATCAATGGAAAGAGTTTTAAGATCATTTAGTTCTTCTATTTCAGAGACTTTTGGATTAAATTTATCAAGCAAAGATCTTAAAATCTTTTGAACTAAAAATGATTCTTCAATCTTCTCACCAAGACCCTTCATGTAATTCACAAGTTCTTCAACTCTTAAAAAGTACTTTCTGACTATTTCATCTTCATTCATTTTTAGTTATTCAAACTTCAACCTATATGTTTGGATTTTGGCATCTTTTACTTTCTCATTTCCTTCATAACTGTTAATAAGTTTATCCCACATAGCTTTAGCAGTTTCAAGATGCATCACCTTTACAAACTCATCTTCAACAAGTCCATTCAAGATAGCATTCATTCCCTTAGCATTAAAGATAAATTCTAACTTATCATCCTTGGAAGCCAACACAATAGGATTTGTACATCCAGTCTCTACTACATCCCAAATATCAGCACCTAAGGCCATTATGTATGTTCTCATTCTAACCTTCCAAAAGGTAAAATTTGTTCCATCAAACAAAGGAGGCTTACTGGATGAAGTCCCTTCATGAATTTTCATGTTTAAGCTTACAGATCTACCTTTAAATAAAAGGAACCCGCTCTGATACCAATTGTTGAAATTACTAAGACAACTAAGAGGGGGGGTGAATCAGTTGTTACTGTGCTTAAACAATTTTAAGTCTATTAAACCATTTTTAATCTTTCATCAAGAGACCATTAATATTATGCATCATATGAACAACATAAATAATGAACATCAATCACACATAAGATATACACAAAGACAGATTTTCACGAGGAAACCCATAAAGGGAGGAAACCTCTTCTTCTTCGAAATGATAGGCAGTCTTTTAAGTTCTGTACATCATCGATGTTTGAGAACCAACTCAAAGTGAGGATAATACCTCTATTTTACAAGATCCATCTTGTTGACAGCACCAACTCTCTGGTTTCTCTAGAACCCACTAGAAGGAAGCACCAACTCCCTAAATATTCCAACACCAACTGGATTTATACAAGCAACAACTTGTATACAGAAAACTCTATGTTTTCTCGAGCACCACCCTGCCACCATGTTTTTCTAGCCACAACTAGATGGAAGATACAACTTCCAATATTCAAGCACCAACTTGAATATCAGAGGACCGCATTCCTCCTTATAACCACCCTTCCTCCCTGATTATGAATAATTGATTGACAAATAAACAATACTAGTATTTCAATTCTTACCCCTTCTTCACTGTTCTATAATTCCTTCTGCTCTATTCATACTTGGCTTGACTTGTTGTCTCTTTATTTCTGTTCTTTCTCTATCCTTCTCATCCTTCTTTGATATGTGAACATTTTGATCTCTTCACCTTTTCTATTCTTTTCAGCTTCTGTTCCTTATCTCTGAGTTTTCTTCATACTGTGCATACTGTGATTTTACCTTTCTACAGTTCAACTCATTTTTTAGTCAGAACATCCCCACCGTACACAGTCATTGCATCTCTCCTTTTATACACACCAGCCTCATTGGTTACACCTCAAATCTACTTGGGCAAAGACAAAAACGTCTCAAGAACTAAATCGCCAATCGATCAAGAACCATGATTCGATTTTGCTAACTGAATCATAACTGATCAACTAATCTATGAAGTGCAATAGTAGACCTTTGATCATATTCCTGATTAACCTGCACCGTTGGATTACCAATGATGGATCTTGCACCTACTCCATATTCCCACTAGTTGTGACCATGAGCCTAATCAGAATGCCTTTTGCATTTTGCATTTCGGCAATCCTGTGTCAAAGGGTCTCCACACTCCAAGTTACGATCCTAGAAATGGAGCTTAGCTTCATGCTAGATCTTCCCTCTCATATGACCATTGACAGTGACCATAGCCTACACCAAAAGGTGTTTCACATTTCATGAACTTATGAACTTCATCAGGCCTGATCAATAGTCAATATCTCGAATGATCCGATAGTCCAGATATCATCGCGATCTCACATTTTGGAATTCCTGTGATGAAGGGTCTTGACACTCTAAGTTACGATCCCCGAAATGGAGCTTAGCAATTAGCTCCTTCCCTTAAGCCTTCGATGATGTGACCTTGTGTATGACCATGAGCCAGACCTTATCACGATTTCACAACTTCATGGGCCTTCGTCATGCTTGATCAACGATCCATGATCTACCTTTGATCAACGACTCAGATTAAGTCGTGGTTTCACATTTTGCGATTTTATAGGATAGAGCACCTCCTTTCTTTGACTTTCCAGTCAACAAAATGCCAATTGCTTTCCATGTGTCCTCTGCATCCAATGTTCTACAACATACCTTGATCCAAGGGTTCATATAAACCCTCAATTCGACGGCTTGGATCATTTCGGGATATCACATATTGTGAGTTCCCACACCATGCTCCGTTGACTCCTCCAATGTGCAAGTCAACAAAATTCCAATCGCTTGCCACGTGTCCTATGACTCCAATGGTCAGGATTGTTATCGTGATTTCACATATCACCAGTTAGAGAGGTTAGAGAACCTCTTTCCTTTGGATTTCCTGATCTACGAAACTCTGAAATGAAACCTTTGTCGTGCTTTGACTGTTTTACACGTGTCCTTGGATCAATGGTCCTCCTTCTTTCGGGACTTTCGAAGCCCACTTCATCTTGTACTTAAAGATCATTCTCCTTCTTCTGGATCCGACAATGGTTTGTCTTTGGGCTCAGATCTAACGCCTGAGATCTATTCTCTTATACTATGCGCTCTTTCCTATCGGAATTCATATCTGACGGTCATCGGGAATTTTGAATGGGATCCAACGATCAATGTTTCTCTTAATTGTTGATCTTGCCATTGCCATGCCATTATCGTTGTGCTACTGATTGTGCTGATCTTTGCCATCAATGACAAACACACATACTCTTCCTCTGTCTGAAAAAACATGCCAACATATTCAACCAACTTTTAGTGTGAACAAGGGGCCATTTAGGGCACCCTTAGGTCTTTGACCAACCGCCCAGCCAGATTCAACTAAGATTTGGGTGTCAAATCGACTTGGAAGTTGAACCAGAAGTGGGTGGGAGGCCGACCTATATCATAAATGCGTCTTTTTGAGGGATGCACGGTTTTTTGCATCCACAGTCATGCATCGTGCGCATGTGCGCTTTTTCCTGTGTTTCTGAATGACGCATGTGCACGCGCTCCCTATGTAGTCTTAGTGTGTGCTGATTTTATTGCTGTTTGTATAGTTTTGGGCCTTTTGGAAATGCATTTTTGGTCCATGGGTTAACTAATAGCTGTTTGGAGATGTTGTATTCATGTAGCCATTTGTGAATGAAATTTAGTGCTAACAACTCTCAATCTATTTCTGTCCACCCGAGAGTTTCTCCTTTCCTTGCCCTTGTGTCTATTGGTAGCCTTTTCACTTGTGCTCTTCTGTTTTCCTCTCTTCCTACTATTGTTTCTCTTATTGAGTTTCCCCTGCTTCGGGCTCATCCTTCCAATAATGATATGCCTATAGAGGTGAAACTTCCCATCCTTTTTCTCCATCATGGTACGTATGTTCATGATGAATCGACCATTATCCATGTACTTTCCCTTGCCCCTGCTCGCTCGAAATCCTATTGGGCAGCTCCCCATACTCGGTCCTTGGTGTGGTGGATCAATACTGGTCTGTGTCAATCCCTCTTTCCTTACGTCATTAACTGCATGCTGACTGTCATCGATACTTTCCCACAGGGTTTTACCACCTATATTACTGTTAACACGATATTGTTGTCATACCCTCACATGTTGTATAAGTTGATATGACATTGTGATTGGTAGTTTTGTGTTAGCTTGTCATATCCTACCTGGGTCCTACGGTCCTTTCACTGGGACTTTCTCTACCCTCCTCAATGTGACCCCCCTTTCTTAAGTTGTTGTCCCAATATTTTGTCGCTAGTTGGGTGCAGTCAGTTCTAAATTGTCCTTGTGGAATGTTGATCCAGGTAGTATCTAGTTCCAGTCCTTCTTTTCTAACCCCCTCATTGGAAATCTGTTTGTCGGGCCATTTGCTAACCTGCGTACCTAGCGTAACTCGATGGTGTTAATCGATTGTAGGTGCTCCTGGAGTTTTTGGAGGGAGTGTGCCAAGCGCCAGTTTTTCTGAACCTTTCCCACTCCGTTTCATTTTGGAGTCTCTTCACCGTGTTGATGACCAGGGTGGAGTCACCTTCCATGATAGTGTTGGTCACTACAATTTTCCTTTTCCCCAATTCCTCCTCTACCTATTTCGTTATTGTTGCGATCCGATCTTTGTTTTGTGGGTTGAATTTGTCCCATATCCTCCCTCTATCGTGGTCATCGTCTTGTTTCCAGTAGTGATGGATTTTGATTTTTCCTTGCGCAATCATATCCTGTTGGAGTTCCTCCCTGTTTGGATTTTCCAATCCAGGTTCTTGTTGCCACGTGTCCTCCTAGAATCTAACTGTTTTACCATTCCTCACTTCCCAGAAACTATGTTTTTGGATTCAGGTTTTATTGCACCAGGATAGATTCCAGATGGATGATCCTTCTCTTGTGATCATAAAGTGAGCTTAATCCTGGTAGTTGATGTCTGAGGTATACTTGGCCTTCTAGAGGGTTTCCCATGGTGTTGACTTTTGTTTGACCCATATCCACTAGAGTTTCTCCCCGCATGCTTCATTGGTTATTTGTGGATCTTGTAACCCCATGCCTCCTTTGCATTTTGGTTTGAAAATGTTCTCCCAGGCCACAAGGGCCCATTTCATATTTCTTTCCACTCCATTCCATAGGAAGTCCCTTTGGATGGCTCTTATTTTTTGGAGTATTCCTTTGGGAGAGGGAAACACTGACATCATATAGGTTGGTATTGCTTACATAACCACTTTGGTTAGGAAAAGTCACCCTGCAAGGTTGAGGGATCTGTGAGTCTAGTTTTTCACCCTCTCTTGTAGCTTGTTGATCACTCCTTCCCATGTTGCCCCATTTTGAAATCATTTTCCTTCAGGGGAATTCCCAAGTATTTCATTGGGAGGGTTTTGCATTCAAACCCAAAAATATTTGTCAGGTTCCTTTGAATTGGTGGGTTGGTATTGAAGAAATATACCATGGACTTGGAATGATTGATCTCCGCTCCTGAGGCTTCCCCAAACTCTTCTAATATTATTTTATATGATTTCGTATCCTTGACCATGGGTGTGCCATGGAGTAAGGTGTCATCAACTAGCTTCTGGTGCGTGGAGGTAGGATAGTTTTCGGAAGGTTTAATGCTTGTTATTTTCCCTGCTGCAGTTGCGCTTTTTATGATCCTACCGAGTCCTTCCATCATCAGGATGAATCGGAAAGGTGATAGCAGGTATCCTTGTCTAATGCCTCTTGAGGGTGAAAAGGGTTTGGCTAGGGCTCCATTGATTAACAACGAATAACTAGTCGTTGACACTAGGTTGACAATCTAGTTTATCTAGTGTTGCGCAAAGCCAAGGCTTCCAGAGTCTTGACCATATAGTGCTAGTTGATTTTTTCATAAGCCTTTTTTAGGTAGAGTTGGATTATCATCCCCCCTCTCCTTTGGGATTTCAGCATGTGTATCAGTTCATGGGCATGGATGATGTTGTCCAAAATTTGTCACCCCTCTACAAAACCCACATGTTCCTGGGAAATCAATGAGGGTAGGAGAGGTTTCAGTCTGTTGGATATGACTTTGGAGATTATCTTGTAAACCACATTGCATAATGCTATGGGTCTGTAGAGGTCTGGGGTCCTGGCTTCATTTTCTTTGGGGATTAGAGTGATCATTATCGCATTTTGTTCTTTCAAGATGGAGGTCAAGCATCTGGAGTCTTCCACCACCCCATAGACTTCATGTTTGACCACTTCCCAATAAGATTTTAAGAATTCCACTGTGAAGCCATTTGGACTTGGGGCCTTTCCATTGGGCATTTCCTGGACCACTTGGTCAATTTCCTCCTTAGCGATGGGTTTGTTTAGGTTGATATTTTGTTCCTCGGTAACTAGCCTGGGGATGTGTCGAGTTATCTTTTGTATTGCCTCCAATCAATCTTGGTTGGGTGCCCAGGCTATGCCATGGAAGTGGTTTACCAGTATATTTTCAATCTCCTTGTGGTACTCTCTCTCGATCCCATCCTGATCCCTAATTTTTAGGATTTTGTTGTGGGTTCTTCTAGCAATGGTGGTTTGATGAAAAAACCTCGTATTCTTTTCTCCTTCCTTTAGCTACCTAATTCTGGACTTTTGGTGGCATAGGGTATCTTCCTGCTGGAATATTGCTTCCTATTCCTAGGTCAGTTGGATCTCTTCCTTTTTTCGATCCTATGTGTCTATGCATATTTCCTGGAGGTTCCTCACTCTATCTTCAATAATTATTTTTTCTTAGTTTATGTTTCCAAAGATTTCCTTGTTCTAGTCCATGAGTTTATGTTTGATGTACCTGAGTTTATTATATAGTTTGAACATTCTTGTCCCTTGTTCAGGTTGTGGCTCCCGCCACAATTGACTGATGTTCTCCTTGAAGGTGGGATTTTCAATCCAAAATTTCTCGAATCTGAAAGGTTTATTTTTTAGTGTGGTTTGGACGTCTTCTTTTAGTTGGACTGGTCAGTGGTCTGAACCCCCTCAGGGAAGGATTCTGTAGTCTAAATTTAAACCCTATATGATGATGGACTCTGACACCAGGAATCTGTCTAGCCTCATCACTATCTGATGTTTATTTATCCATTTGTTGTTCCATGTGAACTGGTCGGGGTTTGATGTCCACCATATCCACCTTGTCTATGAAAGATGAAAAGTCCCCTGCATCTCTATCCAGTCTCTTGGTACCTCCTTTTTTCCTTGCACGTCTCATGATGATGTCAAAGTCCCCAACCAAGATCCAATGGATGTTGTTGGATTGAGATTTTAGTTGTTCTAGGTCTAGGAGAATTATTCTATTCACTTCCAACATCTGGGGACCATACACATTAGTTCATAGAATCACCTCTGTGTTACCTATGATTTGCATGTTAACCAAAAGTGTGTACCTAGTGGCTTTGACTTCTAGTAGATTCAACACTTATAGGTTCCATAGAGTGAGAATACTACTTTCCATCTGCTGTCCTTCGAAAACCAACATCTTGTACTTTCTCCATTGCTTTTTGTTGATTGTTTCCATTCTATATACTGTGCATTTTGTCTCTTGGATGAAACAGAGGTCCGGTTGTTCCTTCTTCAGTCTGTTTTTAAGGATTCTTTGTTTTTGTGGGTTTTTTAGGCCTATAGTATTCCATGTTATAATATTCATTTAAACATGCGGGGGGAGTTTGGAAAGATCTTCTTGATATTACTTGAATTTATCAGCAGAGCTCCTAATTCCTGTAGGGATACACTGTTTGATTTCCTGCCTTTCTTCCTCCTCATCTACTTGGGTGAGAGCTGTAGTTGTCCCTCACCAAATTTGATTCCTAGGTGTCCTATCTCCCCATGCATGTGCTTGAGTCCTCTAGATTTTTCTTCCTCCCTTAGGAGGAATAGGTATTGGATGCGATCTAGTTGCTCCATTGGTACATTGTCCATGCCCTTCCTTTTCCATTACTCCAATATGTTTAGGAGATTGATTCCTTCCCTTTCCAAAATATCTCTAAGGTTAGGATCTTCCATACCTACCTCGCTTGGTGTCATTTTTTCATCTTCATCTGCCTCCTTCATGGGTTTGTTGGCATCTCTGGTTTCTCTGTCCATAGGATTTGCGCTACCCCCCTGCTCCATATTATTGCTTGGATTGTTTATGTTCTCATCTGTGGCTTGGTCCTTAGCTTCTTTAGATTTTTCCTTTTCCTTTCCTTCTTCTTCCCCTTTGTAGGTTTTGTCATGCCCTTCTGTTCTAGTCCTGGCTTTTGGATTGCTTCCCATTGGGGTTTTACTTGGTTTCTTGTTTTCTCTATTTCTGTGGTTTGGTTTGATGAACCCATCTTCATCCTTATGTATTTTGGTGTTTTCTGATTCTTGTTTTTTATTAAGAGGGGATTATCTAAATAGGTTTCCATGTTCATGGTATCTTCTGCATATGAATGGGATATACTCATAATAGATTCTTTGTATCCATTCCTCATCCTTGAATTCCATGCTTATAGCTTCTGGGAGTGCCCCCAAGACATCCATCTCTATGCAGATCCTTGCATAGGAGGTATATCTCCCTTTTAGGGTTTCTTCCAATGTCTTCACATATTTTCCAAGTTTGTTCCTGATTGCTTCAAAGGTGGAGGGTAGCCAATAATATAGTGGAAGAGAGTAAAGACTCAGCCAAATGATTACATTCTTGAAGGTTTATTTCTCTAGGGAGAATTTTTCCTTCCATGGATGAATGTATAGTCCTGCTGAGGTGTGGAAGTATGCCCCCCCTTAAAATAATTTATCCATGTCCTCCAAATTCATGAATATTTCTATGAAGAAGCCTTTCGAGCCCAGGTGGATTTCTACTTCCCCACTTGGCTTCCAATGATATTTTATCCAGTTGCGCAATGTTCTTTCTGTGGGCCACAGACCCATGAACTTTCAAATTAGTGCATGCATCTTCATCTAGTCCTAGAAGAGTTGTGTTTTTTGGTCTTCCAGTATCACCTTGGGTATCAGTGTTGTTTTACGTTTACATAGGTTGTTCTCTTCTACCCCATTTGGGTTCTCTGGTTCTTGTGCTTCATTCTAGTTTTCTCTAGTTTCTTCCCCCATGTGATCCCTATTTTTCAGGTTGCTTTCCTGATTTTTTTCCCATCCTGAACCCTAGGTGCTCGTCACTAATTCCTTGAAACATTTTCCTCTTGGTCCTTTCCCCCTATCCACCACTACCTTCTTGTATGAGGGGCTTTCATTACCACCCCCTTTGGTAACCATGTTGCGCTTTACTGTATCTGCGCCTGTCAAACCCTAGCTTACTCCACAACACCATTTGAGACAAAACCATTTAAATATGCAGTTAATCTTATTCATTCACACCAAGATAACTTCTTAGCACTCACAAAGGTTTCTAATGAATCTTCAACATTCTTCAAAGTGTCCACCTTCATTAGAAACACCTTCTTTTCTTAAACTATGTCTCTCACAAAGTGATATTGAACTTCAATATTCTTTGTCTTTAAATGATAAGTCAAGTTTTTCACCATGAATATTACACTCTAACTATCAAAATATGTCCTTACAACTTGTTGTTCTAACCCAATACCTAAACACAATATCTATAACCATGTTGCTTCCTTTCCTTTCCTTACTGCTTACATTCCTACATATTAAAACTTTGAAATATTGTCTCAACATATTTTCTATGATTTAACCAAAGTTTCTTGTTCGCTCAATCTCTTTTAATTTTCATCCCCAAAATGAAATTTTCAAGCACCAAAATCCTTCATGTCATATTTAGAGGACAACTAAGTTTTCACATACTAGATAATCTCCTTATCATTTCCTATCAACAACATATCATCCACATACAGGATGAAATAAATAAGATGATCATCGATGAATTTGAAATACACACAATGATCCACTTTTATCCTTGTGAATCCAAGTCCAAACATATATGTATCAAATTTTTGATACCACATCCTTGGTGATTTATTTAACCCATACAAGGAATTTTTCATCTTCCATACCAACCCTTTCTTTCCTTTCACAACAAAGCTTTGTCATTGCTTCATGTATATTTTTTCATCCATATCCCCATGTAGGAATGGTGTCTTCACATCCACATGTTCTACTTAAAAATCAAAATAATAAACAATAGATGACATAAATCTAATAGAAATTAGCTTGGAAAAAGGAGAAAAAATTTCACAAAGTCAATTCCCTCTACCCAGGAATAAATTTTTTCTACTAACCAAGATTTGTGTTTCTCCACTTTACCTTCTGCATTAAAATTATTCTTAAACATTGATTTTCTCCTAATGGGGTTTCTTCAAGTCAACAACTCCATTAGATCCCAACCCTCATTCTTATCCAAGTCTGCCACTTATTCAACCATGGCATTTTCCCATAGTTTTCCATACTTGAAATCCACTTCCTCCCTAATAGTTCAAGGATCATCATTAGTAACATACAATGAAAAAATTGAACAGAAATAAGGTAGATTTTACCTTTTTGGTTTCCTTCTTTGATCTAGGTGGATATTGGTGGCCACCCACCTATTCCAACTAGCTCCTCTTGGAAGTTGTTAGTTAAACACATTCTTCAGTAATGGTTTGTAATTATGGGTTCTACACTTTTGGGGTTGTCTGAATCCCTACACATATTCTAGGTGGATATTGGTGGTCGTCCACCTAATACAACTAGCTTGTTTTGGAAGTTTTCCTGTCAGTACATCTTTCTGTACTTCCAAGGTCGTTTTGGGGTCCTAAACAGTGGTTTTTTGGCTTTCCATAGTCAAACCCTAGATAGATTCAAAGTTTTAAAACAAATGAGTAGTTCTAGAAAATACCTTTCCAATGGGCTATCAAATGCCTAAAACGAAGGTTGTATGCAAAAGTTATGACCCCAGGAAGTTGAGGTACCAACTTACCCACCGAGGCCCACATAAATTTTGGCGTTTCATCTCCTAGGGTTAGTTTTTTGGATGTATAGGGTTTTGGAATTCATGAGTAATGTTAAAAATTCCTCTGAAGAATCATTGTAATAATTCTTCTCAGTCAGATGCACATAACAACCACATCTCTTGTCAGAGATAACTACCACCATTCGAGCTTGTTTTTTAGTTCTGTAGTTTTGCAGTGTCAGCCTATTTGATTTATTCAATAGAAGTTATTGTTCACTGGATTTATTTTGTTTTTCTCTGTATCTCTATGTTATAATATTCAATATGATATTCATTTTGTTCCACTCATAAATCTATATTAGTGGTATCATAGAAGTCTACTCTTCATTTGTTTTTCTTCGTGCATGTCCACAACAAGATATGGGTACAAGAAGTTAGGACTTTAACTAGTTGTGCCTTTGCAATATTGGCCACACTGAGCTCAACAACAATCCATGGGGGACAAGAAGAAATATGATGGAGCAGTATATCCTTTTAAAATGATACTCAAGGAAGCCATTGCATGACAAAGGAACAAAATGTGGACAATTTTGCACAGATCCTTCGATCGTTTCCCATAGGAGACACATCTTCATTAAGAAACCATGAAACCCCCTTCAAGGTACAAGTAAATTTTTATATTCCATTATTTGAAGGACTAATATATGCAAATGTTGTAGATAAATGGTTGAATCTGCTCGAAGGGTATTTTTCAGTAAACAATTTTTACGATAGGGAAAATATTACTTTTTCACTCCTCAAGGTCGCTCCCCATGTTAAGGACCTGTGGGATACTTACTCTGAGAAAATGGCCAGAGAGGAATATGAAATATTTTCGGTCTCCCCCACATGGGATTCCTTCAAGGATGCCATTAAAGAACAATACTACCCATTTGGAAGCTATGAGGACCAATACATAAGATGGACCACACTGCATCAGGAAAGGGACCAAACAATACCATATTTAACAAATATTTTCCATACCCTGTGCACCAAATTGGGTATCAAAGAGTCTAAATGACATATGGTGCTCAAATACCACAACTTTTTTCATAGATACATTCAAACATAAGTGGATTTTATAGACATTGCACCATTAGGTGTGGCTTATAGATATGTTGTTAATATGAAGCATACATTTAAGAAAAAGAGGCGAGAGTTTGGATCTGCAAAATCCTCATAGCCAAATCAAGGAAAAGATGGAACCAACCCGTAAAACAAGGGATAGAGAAAACATGGTCTCTCCTAGGACAACTAGTCCAAGCTACAACCCAATAAGGGTAATGAGAAGTCGAAGAAGGACACATGAAAATGGTGTGAATACCATAAAATCCCTTGGAAGAGCACCGAATAATGTCTCTCCAAGCAGTCACTGGTGGCCGAGATGAAAAATTCCGAGTTAGAGGCATATTTTGACTCTGATTCAAATAAAAAAAGTGGGAAGTAGATCATCGATGTTGAACCTAGTGCCACTGTCACTACCACCAAAGTCCAACCAAGAAAACTAGAAGAACCACAGGAATGGGACAACCTCTTTCACTCACTGATGTGGGTAAAGGATACTCCGCTGCATTTCATTGTGGATAGCGACAGTCAGAAGAACCTAATTTTAGCATAGGACATCAAGTGGCTAGACCTGTCGATAACAACACACCCACATCCCTAAAACATCGGTTGGATTCACCAAGGATGAGATATCCACATCAGATAATAATGTCTCCTACCCTACAACATCAAACCCTTTAAAGACAAGGTATTGTGTGACATTTCTCCCCTTGAAGTTTGTGATGTTGTTTTAGGCCAACCATATTTGTGGAAGAGACATGTTGTGTATGAATCTAGACCCTTAAGTGTTATTATTACTTTGGGTAGGAAATTGTACATGATACTAGAGGTAGTGTTGCCTACCTCTATTTCTTTAATCTCTTCTAATAAATGTAATAAGGTCATTTCATAGACCAGGAATTTCATCTTCTTTTGTATTCATGCTCGTAGTAAGAAGAACGTCATTGCCACATCCGTGACCTCTACACATAGCCTCTATTTGTAACAGAATCAAGTGGATGGGATCATGGAAGCGTACAAAGGCATCTTCTCCTCACCCATCGGGGTACCGATGCACTACCAATTCAAGCATCCAATTGATCTAACCACTGGTGCAACACTTCCTAATGGACTATTCTATCATCTCCCACTGATGGAAAATGACGAAATCAAGCACCAGATCCAAGAGCAACTTCAAAAGGGGAACATACGACCTAGATCCTCCCCTTGTGGAAGCCCGATTCTGTGGGTTCAAAAGAAACATGGGACCTGGCGGCTCTACATTGATTATATATCATTAAACAAAATCATAGTCTGAAACTAGTACCCAATTCCACAAATTGATGACCTTCTTGCCCAACTCAAGAAGGAATTTTTTTTCAACAAGATTGACCTAAAGTTTGGCTACCACCAAGTTCCCATTGAACCAACTGATGTATGGATGACAACTTTCAAATCTAAAGAAGGTCTCTTCGAATGGTCGGTCATGCCATTTGGCTTAACAAATACACTGACACTTTCATGAGATTTGTTAGTCCTTAAATTTCTAAATGACCGTTGAACTACTCCTTTCCCTTCCTTGCCCTTTCCTAGCATCATTTTAAGATTTTATTTTCTTCTTCTATACTCTCTAAGTGTGATTGAATTATCCTTTCTGAACATTTTATGACATGCAGTACTGTGATAAAATTTAGAATAAGACAATTAGAATCTTTTCCATCAAGATACAAGTCCCATTTCTCATTTTAAATTTGAAAATATGAAAAGAGAAAAAGTTGCTACAAGAATAAAAAATGATTCAAATGCTCCAACTCCCAAAGATCGTGTCAGCAGTTGTCCAAGATCATTTCCTAAATATCCAATATTATTCATTATTACGATCAAGTCATGTTTTCAGTTTTGATACTCATTCAAAGAAACTGGTCTTGTACTCAATACGTTCATCATCAAATTGAAGTTTTCGCTCCATGTTTCCTAATGAAACATGATTCACTTCATTATATCTTTGTATTAGGTTAAACATGTTTTGTAGGTAACATAACTCTTCCAAAACATTCATATTTCCATAAGTTCCAAAATTACCACTGATAGAAACCCTAATCACTCATAGATCTACATGGATTAAAATCAGTGTTATGGATCCTAAGAAAAGTGGACAAATTAATCGTTTAGAACTAGAAGGTCTTGAATTGCTTGAGGCTCATATTCAAATCATGCAAAAGTTCAAAGATGCAGGGTGGTATAAATTTTGGTCTACATTTCAGGGTTATCATGAACAAATCTCCTTGATGTTTGCACAAAATTTTGATGGATTCTAGATAGTGGTGGCAAAATTTCTGATACATGTGATAGATCATTCGATTGGGACCAGATGAAGGTTACAAGTATATGGAGAACGATGGTGTAATAAGGAGATTCTTCATGTCGAAATAGTGAATCAATTTTTACTTCCAGAACATCAAAGCCCTAATTGGATTCAGGGTATTTCATAGAATTGGTTGAAGAAAGAATGGCAGACTGCTTTGATGATTATTCATAGGTACATTACATATTAAGGGAGTTTTCCCTTGTTCACCTTTATCATATAAGGTTGGTGATGCATTTGAATGGTGATATTCCACTGTGTTTACCTTTATTTATATTAAAAATCTTGTCAAAAATGTTTAAAATGATACAAACTCATCCTGCAACCACTCATAAAATTTTATTTCACCAAAGAGTTATCAAGACTCTAGTTATGTATGCATTGGGATAAGTCCAATGTTCTTGGGACTGGTTGATTGAATCACTCAATCTTGAAGAACATGAATCCAAGCATAAAGCTATTATAGAACATAAATCCAAAAAAGTAAAGAGGGTTCCTAAAACTTATGTTATAACAAACAAAAGTTCACCTGTATCTAGAATAACCAGATCTAGTAAAAGGAAGTTGCAGTCATAGTATGAGACTAAAGTTTTACAAAAAGATTCCCCTGTAGCCACGATGACTAGAATGCAGAAGAAGAAGTTAAAATAGAATCAGAAATGGAAAGTCAAACGTAGATTAAATCTCTTGTTCCAAAATAAAAACCTAAAGATTGAAAAGGAATCCATGTCAGAGGATCAACTAAGAATAATATTGATTAGTCCATACAAAAACAAGATGAAACTGTACTACAAGTTGAAGGTAATAAATTGAGCAAGAAAGGGAAGAGTAAACCAGTATTGAACTATCCCAGAAGATCTAAAACTGGGGAAACAAATAAGCTGAGATTAAATTCAAAATCCTTATTTGATCCTGCTATTAAGAAAGAATTTTATTATCCTTGACGATGATATAATGGAAGATACATAGGAAGAAAAGGAACAGTCGCCAGCAACTTCTTCATACAAGTTGAAAAAAGTTAAATTGGAGCCTGAAGAAGAACATTATAATGAACTTGTGGAGAAACAGAGAAATAATGAGAATGGTAAACAAATTGCAAAGCACCAAATGAGGCATGTAACTAAGGTAACCAAAAATCTAGGTCTAAACTATGAATATTTATCCAAGTCCTCTTTGAAACGAGACTATTTGGCTATTCTTAAAGAAAATATAGATAAAACTCAGATTAAGCAAGATTTTGAATATATTCTAGAGGTAGAATATCTACACGATGTTTAGGAGATGAAAAAATAAAAAAGTGTTGAAGCATAAGAGATTGTTGTAGGATCATCTTCGAAAGTTCATAATTATGGATTTAGAATTAAAAATCCCAAATTTTCCATCGATCTAAATCAACCTTCTCTAGATGAGGATTATACTAAATTCAAAATAGAAAAAGGGGATAAAAAAGACAGGATTAAAGAATTGGTAACCATGATTATGAACTTGAAGCAAGAAAAGTGGATGATAGAACAGTGGAATGCCAAACAAAAAGAAAAGTTACAAAAACTTAAGAAGAGAAACAAGGATCAACAAACATTTCTCAAAGAGGTAAGAGAGACAAGCATCAAACTTTATTGGCATAATGTGATTCTGAAAAACAAGGTGAAACAAAGACAGGCCAAAGGTTATGCTTCTATTATACAGTGAAGATTTCAAATTTTGAGCCATCATACAGTTTTGACTTTTTGATGAATACAAGGAATACCTATGCTAAAGATTTTTAAAAATGTTATCAAAAGCTACATTGAAGCAGAGTACTTTTTAATATGTAAAGTAAATATAGGAGCAACCTTTGCAATTGAGTAAGGCATTGTCAGTAGACTGGTTATGTATTTATCTTCACCATTTGCTGAAGTAATTTGATTCTATACAAAATTTTCTCATCACAGTAGGGGTGTCCATTCTTCAGGCCGATCTTGAAGGACCATATCAACATCAGATTCACCCCTTATTTTGTGAGATCTAAATATCTCATCAGATCAGAGATAGTCAAAATTGTTGGGTATGTGTGTGGGCACGTCAGATATGAAAACTGCAACTAACGATCCCTCATACTAGTGATCTTTTTGTGTCATGTGCGTCGGGTGCTTTCCTAGGGGGGTCCCAGGGGGGGCAGGTATGCCCACCCTAGGTTACGTGCAACATTCAGGGCAACGCCCAGAAATTGTTTTTTTGGGCGGATTTTTCTATTTTTAGCAGTTTTGTAAATTAATCCTGGATTAAGGGATTAGGGTTTCGATATCTACAGAATACCTAAAAAAATTGTATATATTGTATGGTGAATGGTGAAATTTGACATAATGAATATAAGAAAGGTTTTCCCGGTTGAGGGTTTCTGGTATAATATCTCTGTGTACTATGTGAATGAGCCATTGATTAAATTTTGTTTTGCTTAAGAATCTATATGCATTTCTTTACTTCACAGGTTTAAAACTTACATGTGGTATTAGAGCTCGTTTTTTTCTTCAGAGGGATGCCTTTGTTGTTGAGGGTTTGGCTCAATCTTAATAGATCAAGTTGATCTTGGGTTTGTGATAAACCTGGGTTTAGTGGGAGCTTTTGCAGTGGAGATTCGAGTATAGAAAGAGGAATGACAAGCTCATCTAGAATCGAGATAGAGAATTTGAATGGTAAAAACTTTGAGTTATGGAAGCTGAAGATGGAGGACCTTCTTGTAGACAAAGAACAATAGATCGTTGTGGATCCTGGTACATAGTCTACTAGTACACCGTCTACTAGCACACAGGCTACTGGTACACAACCTACTAGTACACAGACTACCAGTACACCACCTACTGGTATGTCGAAGGAATATTGGGAGAAGTTGGACATAAGAGCAAGGAGTACTATTCGACTTTGCCTAGAAGATTCAATGTTGTTGAATGTCTTAGGAGAATCTACAACCAAAGAACTATCGGATAAGTTGAGGAATTTGTATCAATCAAAGTCCCTGGTAAACAAGTTTTTTCTTCGAAAGAAGTTGTATCATATTAGGATCGAAGATCTAGATTTCGTCACAGAACATCTAAATGCCTTTAATATTCTGGTAAGCCAACTCGGCTTTGTTAATATTACGATTGTAGAAGAAGACAAGTGTATTACTTTGTTATGTTCTTTTCTAGACTCTTGGGATAATCTGGTTGTAGCAATAGGTAGTACCACTCAATCTACATTGAAGTATGAGGATGTAGTTGCATCCTTGTTATTTGAAGAGATGAGGCGAAAAATCATGGATGGTCATAGCACAGATGTTTTATTTGTAAGAGGTCGTACCCAAGACATGAATCCCAATAAGCCTTTCGGGTGGAGATATAAATATATAGGTAGATATAAGTCTCTAGGAAAATCTTTGAGGAAATGATGGAAGTGTGGTAAAACAGGGCATTATAAGAAAGATTACAAGTCTAAGAAGGTTGAAAAACCAAAGGGATCTGATAGTACCTCTTCCACAGAGGTGAAAACCTCCACTGAATAAGGAGGTGATGTTTACCTAGCATCAACAAGTACACGTGCAGATCGTGATGTATGGTTGATCGACTTAGGTGCATCATACCATATGACTCCTCACGGGGAGTGGTTCTCTGAATATGAAAAATATGATGGTGGTGATGTATTCCTAGGAGATGAATCGACAACAAAAATATTAGGACATGGAAGGGTTAAGTTGCTGCTAAAATATGGAAGGATTAGAACTCTCACTAGGGTTCTACACATTCCAAAACTAGCCAGGAGCCTAATATATATAAGCAAGATGGATGATGCAAGAGTGGATACTGTATTTGGAAAGAAAACTTGCAAGATGGTACGAGGAGAAATGGTGTTGATGAGGGGAGTTCGGTGTCGAACTCTATACAATTTGTTGGGAAGAACTTATACTAATGGGTGTAGCAGTTTTGTTGTCCTTGAGAAAAAAAAGAAAGAAGACAAGACCAATATCATCCCTGAAAAGAAGACCATGCCATGGCATCAAAGACTGGGACATATTGGAGAAAAGGGCCTTCGAACACTACACGGTAAAGGTATGGTTGAAGGTATGTCTAATTGCACTCTGGATTTTGATTTCTATGAACATTGTGTATATGGTAAGCAAAATCGAGTAAGATTCCCATATGGTGCTACAAGAGCAAAGGGGATCTTAGAGTTGATACACAGTGATGTGTTTGGACCTGTTCATGTTCCATCCCTAAGTAAATATGTGTATTATGTTTCATTCATAGATGATTTTTCATGGAACACATGGATTTATTTTCTTAGAAAGAAATCTGAGTTATTTGATAAATTTAAAGAGTTTAAGGCTCTGGTAGAAAATCAGACAGAGAAGAAAATAAAGTTATTGAGAACAGATAATGGTGGAGAATTTTGCAGAAATGAATTCGAAGAATACTATAAGAAGTGTGGTATAGCAAGGAAAAAGACTACTCCATACAATCCTCAGCAGAATGGAGTTGCAGAAAGGATGAATAGGACACTGATGGGAAAAGCAAGGGGCATGCTCAGTGGTGCTAGGTTAGGACAAGAATTTTGGGCAGAGGCAGTGGGTACGACATGTTACCTGGTCAATCGATCGCCTTCATCATCATTGGACAATAAAAATCCACACGAGGTATGGTCTGGAAATAAACCCTCTCTTCAAAATGTTAGAGTGTTTGGTTGTGATGCTTATGTACATGTTCCAAAGGAAAATAGGAGTAAGCTGGATAAACAGGTTGAAAAGTGTATCTTTATTGGTTATAAAGATGGTGTGAAAGGTTATAAACTTTGGAACCTAGAAACCAATAAGACTATTTGCAATCAAGATGTTGTGTTTAGAGAGGTAAAAGATGTGTCCAAACAAGAATTCCTACCAACGCAAGATGAACCTGAGAAAATAGAGCTTGAGTTGGATGATGCAAAATCTGAATCATCTGAAGAATAGGAAGTAGAAGAAGAAGAAGAAGAACCTCATACCCCAATATTGAGGAGATCAGTGAGAGATAAAAGGAAACCAGAAAGGTATAGTCCACCTAATTTTCGTTCAAATTTTGTTTTATCTATTACTGATGATGATTGTAGAACTGCCAGGGAAGCAGTGAATTCATAGGATAGTAAACTTTGGAAGAAGGCCATGGTTGAAGAAATGGATACCTTGGATAAGAATGAGGCATGGGATATAGTTGAGTTTCCAGTTGGAAGAAAATGTTTTGGTAGCAAATGGTTGTTTAAGAATAATTTTAATGCACAAGGTAAGGTGGAGAAATACAAAGCTCAGTTAGTAGCAAAAGTTTATTCCCAGGTAGAGGGAATTGACTTTGGTGAGATATTTTCTCTTGTTGCTAAGTTAACTTCTATTAGATTTATTTTATCTATTGCTGCTGCTTTTGATCTTGAAGTGGAACAAATGGATGTGAAGAAAACATTCCTACATGGGGATCTGAAATAAGAAATCTACATGAAGCATCTAGAAGGCTTTGTAGTGAAGGGAAAGAAAGAGATGGTCTATAAGCTAAACACGTCACTATATGGTCCGAATCAATCACCTAGGATGTGGTACCAAAAGTTTGACACATACATCCTTGGATTGGGATTTGTAAAAAGCAGGGCTGATCACTATGTATATTCCAAGCAAGTTGGTAATCACTTCATTTATGTAGTGTTGTATGTTGAGGACATGTTGTTGGTAGGAAATAACATGGATGTTATCAAGGAGGTGAAATCGCAACTATCCTCCAAATTTGAAATGATGGATCTCGGTGTTGCTAACTTCATTCTGGGAATGGAGATTAAAAGAGACCGTGCAAATAGGAAACTCTTGAATGAGAGAAAATATGTTGAGACGATATTGCAGAGGTTTAATATGCATGGAAGTAAACCGGTGAAGGTTCTTATTCCCATAGGTGTAGAGTTATCTGTAGATCAGTGTCCCAAGACACAGGAAGAAGAAGAGGACATGTCCCATGTTCTGTATGCCAGTGCAGTTGCCAGTTTGATGTATGTAATTGTTTGTACTAGACCGGACATTACACATGCAGTGGGAGTTTTGAGCAGGTATATGTCAAAACTAGGGAAGGAGCATTGGATAGCAGTAAAGAGGGTCTTCAAGTATCTTCATGGGACCACCAGTTATGGATTGTGCTACCAAGGAAGACCGAGATTGGACAGAGTGGTGGAAATACATGGATTTGTTGATGTAGATTGGGCTAGAGATTTGGATCGTAGAAGATCTACAAGTGGGTATGTGTTTAACCTATTTGGAGGAGCAATCAGTTGGATGAGAAAAATACAGGCTGTAGTGTCACTCTCAACTAAAGAAGTTGAATACATGGCAACCACTCATGCAAGAAAGGAAGCAATATGGTTACAAAGATTGTGTTTAGGTATTGGGTTGGTACAACAAGCAGTGATATTAGATTGTGACAATCAGAGTGAAATATTCCTGGCAAAGAACCTAGCTTATCGTTCGAATACAAAGTATATTGATTTTCAGTATCACTTTGTGAGAGACATGGTTGAGGAAAAGAAGGTGTTGCTGGAAAAGGTTGACACTTTGAAGAATGTTGCAGATTCATTGACAAAGCTTGTGAGCACAAAAAAGTTCTCCTGGTGTAGAGTAACAATGGGCATTACTGCCCTGGATTGTTGACTATATAATCCCCTGAACCCCTAGATGAAAAGAAAACAACAAGTGGAAGAATGTTGGGTATGTGTTATATTCTTTGCATGTGTGTGTGTGCGTGCGTGAGATATGACAACTGTGCCTAATGATCCCTTGTACTAGTGCTCTATTTGTGCTATGTGCATCAGGTGCTTTCCTAGGGGGTTCCCAGGGGGGGCAGGTATGCCCCCCCTGGTTACGCGCAACATTAGGCAACGGGCCCCTAGAATCTTTTTTTTGGGCAGTTTTTGCTATTTTTAGCGGATTTTTCTATTTTTAGTGGTTTTGTAAATTAATCTTAGATTAAGGGATTAGGGTTTTGGTATCTACAAAATACCTAAAAACATTGTATATATTGTATGGTGAATGGTGAAATTCGACATAATGAATATAAGAAAGGTTTTATTGGTTGAGGGTTTCTGGTATAATATCTATGTGTACTATGTGAATGAGACATTGATTAAATTCTATTTTTCTTAAGAATCTATATGCATTGATTTACTTCACAGGTTTAAAACTTACAAAAATCAAGTTATTATCTAAAGACTAGTTGAAGAGATCTAGATTATATGTATGAGAGGATATGTCTCCTAAGTTCTAGATAGAAAATATGATCTTATCTAAACCATATTGAGAAAGTATGATCCTTAGAAACTAATTGATGTGTATAAAAAGTGATCTGATTGACATAATCAGGGGTTGATTGGTTGGGAACCATTGGCCATTTTTTAGAAAAATCTGTTTCAAATTGTAAGACAAAGACTTATTTAATTTTGGTACTAAATGGAAAAGGCTATCTAATGGTTAGATTTCTATTATTGTCTATATTTATATATTTTTCTTACTTGAATGCATGTTAATATTTTTCTAAGTATTTGATGTATCTTGTTTGTGAGTAAGCCAGTGAAAAATTTATTGTTTTCTTGTTCATAATCAGATTTGTATTCAAGTAATTTTCTCTTGTTTCTTGAACGATATTTGGGATCAAGAGTTTCATATGTGAGTGGACAAATTGAAAGATTACATATTTTATCTATCTTTCATATTACATTTTCCATCTAATTTATCGGATTGATTTCCATTTAATAAGCCATTGAGATATAAATTTTCACTTGCATATTCGAGATTGATATTTTTATACTATCTTTGACCCAATATCCATACCAATTTCAAAACCCAATTCACATCCTTATCCATTAAAATCATTGCAATAACTTGATGATGCCCTAGATTTCCTTTTACCAGTCAAGTGCAACTTTAGGGACTAACACGATTTATGGATGATGTATTGATACCCTTCACCAAATATTTTGTGGTGGTATATCTGGATGACATCCTCATCTTTAGGATAACTTGGGAGGAGCACATGCAACATATTCAACAGGTTTTGGGCACTCTGTAATAGAACAAACTATATGCCAAATCGAAAAAATGCTCCTTTGGCATGAATAAGGTCCAATACTTGGGATACATTGTTGATGAGCATGGGGTACATGTGCATCCAGCTAAGATCCAAGTCATTCATGACTGGCGAGCCTCGACCACACTAACCGAACTTAAGAGATTCTCGGGACTTTCCAACTTCTATCGAAGGTTCATGTTGGGATTCTCCCATATTGCATGGGCCCTCATACAAGTAACCAAGTACGGTGGCAAGTAAAAGTTCACATGGGGGAAGGAACAACAACAAACATTTGATGATATGAAACATCGCTTCTGGTCAACTCTAGTACTCTCCTTACTTGAAATGAAACAACCATTCGATATTGAGATTGATTCCTCTGACTATGTTGTAGGCGCATTTCTCACTCAGCATGGCCATCCAGTAGCATACCATAGTGAGACACTCTCAGATACTATCTAGAAATACCCCACCTATGATAAAGACATGTATTCCATTGTGAAAGCCTACCATCAATGGAAACATTCAATTATGGGAAAGGATACAATCATCCACACTGATCACAATCCTCTATAGTTCATACAAACATAGGGGGAGTTGTACAATGACCACCATCAAAAGTGGTCCACATACCTACAATAGTTCCTTATCAACATCAAGTATAAAACAAGGAGCACAAATCATGTCACTGACTTCCTCAGTCACCCTCTCATTGATGCAATCACCACAATGCTCCATTCCTATGGGTATGAGGCATCTGAGTGGCCCCAAAATTATCATTGTGACCCTGAAATCTCCTGATCGAGGTGGATATTGGTGGCCACCCACCTTCTCCAATTGACTCCTCTTAACAATGTTTAGTTCAACACGTTATTCTGTACTTCTCTTTAATTATGGGTTCTACACTTCTGGGGCTGCATGAAGCCCTACACATCTTCCAAGTGGATACTGGTGGCCTCCCACCTAATCTAACTAGCTTATTTTGTATGTTTTCATGTCAACACATATTTTTGTACTTCCAGGGATGTTTTGGGTCCCTAAACAATGTTTTTTTGGCTCACCACATCTAAATAGTAAACATAATTAGATATTGATGGTGTAATGCATAGTTATGAAAAAAACCTCTCCAATGGGGTATCACGCGCCTAAAATGAAGGTTGTATGAAACATTTATGACCTCGGGAAGTTGAGGTACCAACTTACCCATAGGGGCCCACATAACTTTTGGGGTTTCATCTCCTATGGTTAGGTTTTTGGATATCTAGGGTTTTGGCATTCATGAGTAATGTTAAAAAGGCCTCTAGAGCTTCATTGTAATATTTCTTCTCATACAGATGCACGTAGAAGCCACATCTCTTCTTAGAGATAGCTACCACCATTCAAGCAAGTGTTTTAGTTCTACAATTTTATAGTTTCAACCTATTTAATTTACTCAATAGAATATATTTCTCAATGTATATCTATGTTGTTCTTCATATCTCTTTGTTTATTGTATTTATTATGTTAATCAATTCATTCCTCTCCTAAATATGGATCAATGGTATCAGAGCAGTCTTCTCTTCATTTATTTTTCTTCATGCATGTCCTCGACAAGATATTGGTACAAGAAGTTGGAACTCAAACCAATCGATCCATTGAAAGATCAGTCGCGACGAGCTTGACAAAAACCCATGGAGGACAAAAAGAAATATGATGGAGAAGAAGATCCTTTTAAAATGTTGCTTGAGGAAGCCCTTGCATGATAAAGGAATGAAATGATGGACAAATTTGTGAATATCCTTCGGTGGCTACCCACAGGAGAAGAATCTCCATCAAGAGGCTATGCAAACCCCTTCAATGTATAGGTAAATTTTGATATTCCATTATTTGAAGGATTGATAGATGCAAATGTTGTAGATAAATGGATGAATCTGATCAGAGGGTATTTTTTCGGTCCACAATTTTTTTGATAGGGAAAAAAATACTTTTTCACTCCTCAAGGCCACCCCCCATGTTAAGGACTGGTGGGATACTTACTCTGAAAAAAGGTCCATAGAGGAATTTTCAATATTTGTGGTTTCCCTTACATGGGATTCCTTCCGAGATGCCATTAAAGAACAATACTACCCTGTTGGAAGCTATGAGGACTAGTACACTAGATGGACCACCCTGCGTCAGGAAAGGGACCAGACAGTACCAAATTTCACCAATATTTTCCATACCTTGTAGACCAAATTGGGTATCAAATAATCTGAGTGACATCTGGTGCTCAAATACTGTAGTTGTTTGCATAGATACATTAAAAATAAATGGATTTTCTGTACATCGCCTCATTGGGTACCACTTATAGATATGTTGTCAATATCGAAAACAAATTTAAGTAGAAGAGATGAGATTTTGGATCTGCAAACTCCTCATAGCCAAAGCAAGGAAAAGGAAGCCCAAACCCACACAACAAGGGATAGATAAAATATGGCCACTCTGAGGACAACCAATGCAAGCCAAAACACAATAAGGGAAATTAGAAGATGAAGAAGGACACATGAAAATAATGTGAATATCATAAAATCCCTTGGCACAACACCGAAGAATGTTGCTCCAACAAGCCACTCGTGGACGAGCTGAAATATTTTGAGTTAGAGGCATATTCACACTTTGAATCAAATACAAAAAGTGGGAAGAATATCGTCGATGTCAAACCTACTGCCACTATCAATACCATCAAAGTCCAACCAAGTGAACCAAAAGAACCAGAGGAAGGGGAATGCCTCTTTCACTCACATATGTGGGTAAAAGGGGGGATCCACATCATTTCATTGTTGATAGAGGTAGTCAGAAGAACGTGATCACAATAGAGGTCATCAAGTGGTTGGACCTATTGACGACACCACACTTGCAACCCTACACCATCGGCTAGCTTTTCCAATGAAGAGATCTTTGTGTCAACCAACAATGTCGTCTTCCCTATGACGTCAAGCCTTTCAAAGATGAGTTATTTTGTGATATTTATCCCTTTAAATTTTGTGATTTTATGTTAGGAAAACCATGTTTGTGGAAGCATCATGTTGTGTATGAGTCTAGACCCCATAGTTTTATTATTTCTTTGGGTAGACAATTGTACAGGATACCAGAGGTAGCGCCACCTACCGCTATTTATTTAATCTCTGCTAAGAAATATAGTAAGGTCATTTCACAGACCGGGAAGTTAGTATTCTTTGTGATTCATGCTCAAAATAAGAAGAAGGTCATCACCACATCCGTGGCCTCTACACAAAGCCTCTCTTTGCAGAAAAAGCAAGTGGAAGGGATCATGGAAGAGTATAGATATATCTTCTCATCACCTACCGAGGTACTGACACACTACCTAGTCAAGCATCCAATTGATCTAACCCTCGATGAAAATTTGCCTAATGGACTAGTCTATTATCGCTCATTGATGGAAAATGACAAAATCAAGCATCAAATCCAAGAGATTTTTCAAAATGGGCACGTCAAACCCAAATCCTCTCCTCGCGGAATATCGATTGTACCAGTGCAGAAGGACATGACCTAGCGACTCTGCATTGATTATAAAGCATTAAAAAATCATAGTCAAGAACCGATAACCAATTCCCACGATTGATGACCTTTTTGACCAACTCAAGAGGGGGAAATTTCTTCAGTAAGATTGACCTGAAGTCTGGCTACCACTAGCTTCCCATCGAACCAACTGATGTATGGAATACAACTTTCAAATCTAAAGACGGTCTCTTCGAATGGCTGGTCATGCCCTTTGGCTTAACAAATTCACCAACCACTTTCATGAGATTGATGGATTATGTATTGATACCCTTCACCAACTAATTTTTGGTAGTATATTTGGATGACATCCTCATATTCAACAAAACTTGGGGGGAGCATATGTGTCATATTCAATAGGTTTTGAGCACTCTGAGACACCATAATATATATGCCAAATTGGAAAAATTCCCCTTGTAAATGTGTTGAAATTGCACAAAATAGATCTAGCTAAACATTTGCAAAGAAAATTGGAGAAAGAAGAAGAAGGAGAGAAAAAATGAAAGAATTCTCATTAACCGTTATGAATAATAAATAATTTACACATGATATACTTTGTATAACTCAATGAAATTTACTAGAGGATAACCAATGCACCATAGTGGTTGTGTAGAGTGATATGGACACACACCAACAATTATGAGAGCGAACTTCCACCTAGTCTAGTCTCTCAGGAAGTTACGGGAGTGAACTGCCACCTAGTTGAGTTAACTAGTCAACTAGTCTTCAGTTAATTGACTGAACATAGAGTAGTGAGGAGTTAAATAAGGGAATCAAGGCTAATGCACCACTCTGGTGATGATACCAATGCAAGTTTGAATTAGCATGGTGATGATCCCAATGTTTCATGGTGACAAAACCAATGCAGCATCTAAACTCAACTCAACTAGTCAAACTGAAGCGTCAACTAAAAGAGAATATTCTCCAGGTGGAATATTCTCCCCTAAATTATAGGAGAATAGATAATGACTAATTATGAATAATAAAGAAGGAAAAACCTTAGGAAAAAAAATCCTAGGTGTGTGTGAAGTAACTCCAACACCCCCCTTGAACATCACTATGGTGAAAATAAAGATTAGGTCTTGACAACGAGGCCATGTTAGGTACCCGAGTACAAAATATATAGTGAAAATAAAGTGAGGAAAGAGGGAAAACATCATGGGACCCCCNGGGCCCCCCCCCCCCCCCCTCTCATTGTATAATATATGTAAAAAGAAGAACTATAGTTGCTACACAACTGTGTCCTTCACTCCAAGACAACTTCGCAAAGAATGAAATTTATGCTTAGTGAAGGTCTTGGTGAAGATGTTTGTCATCTATTCTATTGAAGGATATAATTGTAAGTTGATGATCCCCTTGTGTAATAAGTCCCAGATGTAGTGCATGTGGATATGGATGTGCTTCGTTCGCTGCCTCTGAACTGGATCTGTGCAAAACTTCAGAGTGCTCTGGTCAAAACTTCAGAGTGCTCTGGTTGTCACACCATATGACCATCGACCACTGGATCTGAATGCCCAACTCAGTGAGAACATTTTGTAGCCACATAGCCTGAATGGTTATGTTAATGACACATCTGTACTCTACCTTGGCTGAAGATAGAGAAATGGAAACTTACTTCTTTCTCTATCAACATATAGGCCCAGAACTAAGACTGAATGAGTAACTAGATGTGGACTTGTGATCAATGCTATCGCCATCCCAATTGTAATCAGTAAACCCAATGAGATCTAATGTATATTCTGCTACATAATGAATCCCAAAGGTGATGGTTCCCTGTACGTATCGAAGGATACGCTTTGCATCCTTCTAATGTAGCTCATGTGACTCCTGCATGAACTTGGAAACTGCGCCAACGACATATGAGAGGTCTGATCTAGAGTGTGTGAGATACAAAAAAATCCCCACTAGTTGTCTGTACAGTGTGTTGTCAACTAGTGGAGTTTCCCTGCCATCCTCAAGTTTGACTCTTAATAGGAAAGGAGTCGGAGAAGACTTGTAGTCTACCATGTGTTATAACCCTAAAAAGCACTATACAGGTTTACCTGGCATCAGGCCAACTCATGCCTCTTCCTAGCCAAAGCCATGCTGAGCAAATCCTTAAAAAACCACTTAAAACAAGTAACCCGTGCCCTAACTTCTCACTGGGCGCGGGCAACCACTTGATGTCCTTATACTGCACGCGGGCATCCACGGGCTAACCCACTACAGCCCACGGGTACCTAACAAAGCAAAAAATCAGGAGAGTTTCCGCCGGGACACGAGGCTTTTTGTCAGTTAACTGGAACTCCGAGCCATGCATGGCTGGGAGTTCGCCAAAAACCCTAGCTCCTTCTAGCCTATAAAAGGAGGGGTAGGGGTACTATTCAAGGGAGGAAAATCATAGCAAAGAAACTCTGCCAAATTGCCAAGCCAGTTTTGTCCCAACCCTTTAGCCTTGCCTCAAGCTTT